>JAXIVJ010003549.1:5000-15000 GCA_036785665.1 Chirona hameri
CACACACACAGACAGACACACACACACACACACACACAGACAGACACACACACACACACACACACAGACAGACACACACACACACACACACACAGACAGACACACACACACACACACACACAGACAGACACACACACACACACACACACAGACAGACACACACACACACACACACACAGACAGACACACACACACACACACAGACAGACACACACACACACACACACCAGACAGACACACACACACACACACACACACAGACAGACACACACACACACACACACACACAGACAGACACACACACACACACACACAGACAGACACACACACACACACACACACAGACAGACACACACACACACACACACAGGACAGACACACACACACACACACACACAGACAGACACACACACACACACACACACAGACAGACACACACACACACACACACACAGACAGACACACACACACACACACACACAGACAGACACACACACACACACACACACAGACAGACACACACACACACACACACACAGACAGACACACACACACACACACACACAGACAGACACACACACACACACACACACAGACAGACACACACACACACACACACAGACAGACACACACACACACACACACACAGACAGACACACACACACACACACACAGACAGACACACACACACACACACACACACAGACAGACACACACACACACACACACAGACAGACACACACACACACACACACACAGACAGACACACACACACACACACACACAACAGACACACACACACACACACACACACAGACAGACACACACACACACACACACACAGACAGACACACACACACACACACACAGACAGACACACACCCACACACACACACAGACAGACACACACACACACACACACACACAGACAGACACACACACACACACACACACAGACAGACACACACACACACACACACACACAGACAGACACACACACACACACACACAGACAGACACACACACACACACACAGACACACACACACACACACAGACAGACACACACACACACACACACGACAGACACACACACACACACACACACACACAGACAGACACACACACACACACACACACAGACAGACACACACACACACACACACACACACACACACACAGACAGACACACACACACACACACACACACACAGACAGACCACACACACACACACACACAGACAGACACACACACACACACACACAGACAGACACACACACACACACACACACACAGACAGACACACACACACACACACACACACACAGACAGACACACACACACACACACACACACACAGACAGACACACACACACACACACACACACACAGACAGACACACACACACACACACACACACACAGACAGACACACACACACACACACACACACAGACAGACACACACACACACACACACACACACAGACAGACACACACACACACACACACACACAGACAGACACACACACACACACACACACACACACACACAGACAGACACACACACACACACACACACAACAGACAGACAACACACACACACACACACACACAGACAGACACACACACACACACACACACACAGACAGACACACACACACACACACACACACACACAGACAGACACACACACACACACACACACACACACACAGACAGACACACACACACACACACACACACAGACAGACACACACACACACACACACACACACAGACAGACACACACACACACACACACACACACAGACAGACACACACACACACACACACACACACACAGACAGACACACACACACACACACACACACACAGACAGACACACACACACACACACACACACACAGACAGACACACACACACACACACACACACACAGACAGACACACACACACACACACACACACACAGACAGACACACACACACACACACACACACACAGACAGACACACACACACACACACACACACAGACAGACACACACACACACACACACACACACACAGACAGACACACACACACACACACACACACACAGACAGACACACACACACACACACACACACAGACAGACACACACACACACACACACACACACAGACAGACACACACACACACACACACACACACACAGACAGACACACACACACACACACCACACACAGACAGACACACACACACACACCACACACCAGACAGACACACACACACACACACACACACACAGACAGACACACACACACACACACACACACACACAGACAGACACACACACACCACACACACACACAGACAGACACACACACACACACACACACACAGACAGACACACACACACACACACACACACAGACAGACACACACACACACACACACACACAGACAGACACACACACACACACACACACACAGACAGCACACACACACACACACACACAGACAGACACACACACACACACACACACACACAGACAGACACACACACACACACACACACACACACAGACAGACACACACACACACACACACACAGACAGACACACACACACACACACACACAGACAGACACACACACACACACACACACACAGACAGACACACACACACACACACACACACAGACAGACACACACACACACACACACACACAGACAGACACACACACACACACACACACACAGACAGACACACACACACACACACACACACAGACAGACACACACACACACACACACACACAGACAGACACACACACACACACACACACACAGACAGACACACACACACACACACACACACAGACAGACACACACACACACACACACACACAGACAGACACACACACACACACACACACAGACAGACACACACACACACACACACACACACAGACAGACACACACACACACACACACACACACAGACAGACACACACACACACACACACACAGACAGACACACACACCACACACACACACACACAGACAGACACACACACACACACACACACACACACAGACAGACACACACACACACACACACACACACAGACAGACACACACACACACACACACACACACAGACAGACACACACACACACACACACACACAGACAGACACACACACACACACACACACACACAGACAGACAGACACACACACACACACACACACACACAGACAGACACACACACACACACACACACACACAGACAGACACACACACACACACACACACACACAGACAGACACACACACACACACACACACACACACAGACAGACACACACACACACACACACACACACAGACAGACAGACACCACACACACACACACACACACAGACAGACACACACACACACACACACACACACACAGACAGACACACACACACACACACACACACACACAGACAGACACACACACACACACACACACACACAGACAGACACACACACACACACACACACACACACAGACAGACACACACACACACACACACACACACACACAGACAGACACACACACACACACACACACACACACAGACAGACACACACACACACACACACACACACAGACAGACCAGACACACACACACACACACACACAGACAGACACACACACACACACACACACACACAACAGACACACACACACACACACACACACAGACAGACACACACACACACACACACACACAGACAGACACACACACACACACACACACACACAGACAGACACACACACACACACACACACACACAGACAGACAGACACACACACACACACACACACAGACAGACACACACACACACACACACACACACAGACAGACACACACACACACACACACACACAGACAGACAGACACACACACACACACACAACACACACAGACAGACAGACACACACACACACACACACACACAGACAGACAGACACACACACACACACACACACAGACAGACACACACACACACACACACACACAGACAGACACACACACACCACACCACACACCACGACAGACAGACACACACACACAACACACACACAGACAGACAGACACACACACACACACACACACAGACAGACAGACACACACACACACACACACACACAGACAGACACACACACACACACACACACACACACAGACAGACACACACACACACACACACCACAGACAGACACACACACACACACACACACACACAGACAGACACACACACACACACACACACACAGACAGACAGACACACACACACACACACACACACAGACAGACACACACACACACACACACACACACAGACACACACACACACACACACACACACAGACAGACACACACACACACACACACACACAAGACAGACACACACACACACACACACACACAGACAGACACACACACACACACACACAGACAGACACACACACACACACACACACACACAGACAGACACACACACACACACACACACACAACAGACACACACACACACACACACAGACAGACACACACACACACACACACAGACAGACACACACACACACACACACACACAGACAGACACACACACACACACACACACACAGACAGACACACACACACACACACACACACACACAGACAGACACACACACACACACACACACAGACAGACACACACACACACACACACAGACAAGACACACACACACACACACACACACACACAGACAGACACACACACACACACACACACACAGACAGACACACACACACACACACACACACAGACAGACACACACACACACACACACACACACAGACAGACACACACACACACACACACACAGACAGACACACACACACACACACACACACACAGACAGACACACACACACACACACACACACACAGACAGACACACACACACACACACACAGACACACAGACAGACACACACACACACACACACACACACACAGACAGACACACACACACACACACACACACAGACAGACACACACACACACACACACACACAGACAGACACACACAGACACACACACACACACACACAGACAGACACACACACCACACACACACAGACAGACACACACACACACACACAGACAGACACACACACACACACACAGACAGACACACACACACACACACAGACAGACACACACACACACACACAGACAGACACACACACACACACACAGACAGACACACACACACACACACAGACAGACACACACACACACACACAGACAGACACACACACACACACACAGACAGACACACACACACACACACAGACAGACACACACACACACACACAGACAGACACACACACACACACACAGACAGACACACACACACACACACAGACAGACACACACACACACACACAGACAGACACACACACACACACACAGACAGACACACACACACACACACAGACAGACACACACACACACACAGACAGACACACACACACACACACAGACAGACACACACACACACACACAGACAGACACACACACACACACACGACAGACACACACACACACACACACAGACAGACACACACACACACACACAGACAGACACACACACACACACAGACAGACACACACACACACACACAGACAGACACACACACACACACACAGACAGACACACACACACACACACAGACAGACACACACACACACACACAGACAGACACACACACACACACACAGACAGACACACACACACACACACAGACAGACACACACACACACACACAGACAGACACACACACACACACACACAGACAGACACACACACACACACACAGACAGACACACACACACACACACAGACAGACACACACACACACACACAGACAGACACACACACACACACACAGACAGACACACACACACACACACACAGACAGACACACACACACACACACAGACAGACACACACACACACACACAGACAGACACACACACACACACACAGACAGACACACACACACACACCACAGACAGACACACACACACACACACAGACAGACACACACACACACACACAGACAGACACACACACACACACAGACAGACACACACACACACACACAGACAGACACACACACACACACACAGACAGACCACACACACACACACAGACAGACACACACACACACACACAGACGACACACCACACACACACAGACAGACACACACACACACACACAGACAGACACACACACACACACACAGACAGACACACACACACACACACAGCAGACAGACACACACACACACACAGACAGACACACACACACACACAGACAGACACACACACACACACAGACAGACACACACACACACACACAGACAGACACACACACACACACAGACAGACACACACACACACACAGACAGACACACACACACACACAGACAGACACACACACACACACAGACAGACACACACACACACACAGACAGACACACACACACACAAGACAGACACACACACACACACAGACAGACACACACACACACACACACAGACAGACACACACACACACACAGACAGAACACACACACACACACAGACAGACACACACACACACACAGACAGACACACACACACACACAGACAGACACACACACACACACAGACAGCACACACACACACACACAGACGACACACACACACACAGACAGACACACACACACACACAGACAGACACACACACACACACAGACAGACACACACACACACACAGACAGACACACACACACACACACAGACAGACACACACACACACACAGACAGACACACACACACACACAGACAGACACACACACACACACAGACAGACACACACACACACACAGACAGACACACACACACACAGACAGACACACACACACACACAGACAGACACACACACACACACAGACAGACACACACACACCACACAGACAGACACACACACACACACAACAGACACACACACACACACAGACAGACACACACACACACAGCAGACACACACACACACAGACAGACACACACACACACACAGACACACACACACACACACAGACACAACCACACACACACAGACACACACACACACACACACAGACACACACACACACACACACAGACACACACACACACACACACAGACACACACACACACACACACAGACACACACACACACACACACAGACACACACACACACACACAGACACACACACACACACACACAGACACACACACACACACACAGACACACACACACACACACACAGACACACACACACACACACACAGACACACACACACACACACACAGACACACACACACACACACACAGACACACACACACACACACACAGACACACACACACACACACAGACACACACACACACACACACAGACACACACACACACACACACAGACACACACACACACACACAGACACACACACACACACACAGACACACACACACACACACACAGACACACACACACACACACACAGACACACACACACAACACAGACACACACACACACACACACAGACACACACACACACACACAGACACACACACACACACACACAGACACACACACACACACACACAGACACACACACACACACACACACCACACACACACACACAGACACACACACACACACACACAGACACACACACACACACACACAGACACACACACACACACACACACACACAGACACACACACACACACACACAGACACACACACACACACACAGACACACACACACACACACAGACACACACACACACACACACAGACACACACACACACACACACACAGACACACACACACACACACACAGACACACACACACACACACACAGACACACACACACACACACACAGACACACACACACACACACAGACACACACACACACACACACAGACACACACACACACACACAGACACACACACACACACACACAGACACACACACACACACACACAGACACACACACACACACACACAGACACACACACACACACACACAGCACACACACACACACACAGACCACACACACACACACACAGACACACACACACACACACAGACACACACACACACACAGACACACACACACACACACAGACACACACACACACACACAGACACACACACACACACACAGACACACACACACACACACAGACACACACACACACACACAGACACACACACACACACACAGACACACACACACACCACAGACACACACACACACACAGACACACACACACACACAGACACACACACACAGACACACACACACACACACAGACACACACACACACACACAGACACACACACACACACACAGACACACACACACACACACAGACACACACACACACACACAGACACACACACACACACACAGACACACACACACACACACAGACACACACACACACACACAGACACACACACACACAGACACACACACACACACAGACACACACACACACACACAGACACACACACACACACACAGACACACAACACACACACACAGACACACACACACACACACAGACACACACACACACACACAGACACACACACACACACACAGACACACACACACACACACAGACACACACACACACACACAGACACACACACACACACACAGACACACACACACACACACAGACACACACACACACACACAGACACACACACACACACACAGACACACACACACACACACAGACACACACACACACACACAGACACACACACACACACACAGACACACACACACACACAGACACACACACACACACACAGACACACACACACACACACAGACACACACACACACACACAGACACACACACACACACACAGACACACACACACACACACAGACACACACACACACACACACAGACACACACACACACACACACAGACACACACACACACACACAGACACACACACACACACACACAGACACACACACACACACAGACACACACACACACACAGACACACACACACACACACAGACACACACACACACACACAGACACACACACACACACACAGACACACACACACACACACAGACACACACACACACACACAGACACACACACACACACACAGACACACACACACACACACAGACACACACACACACACACAGACACACACACACACACAGACACACACACACACACAGACACACACACACACACAGACACACACACACACACACAGACACACACACACACACACAGACACACCACACACCACAGACACACACACACACACACAGACACACACACACAGACACACACACACACACACAGACACACACACACACACACAGACACACACACACACACACAGACACACACACACACACACAGACACACACACACACACACAGACACACACACACACACACAGACACACACACACACACACAGACACACACACACACACACAGACACACACACACACACACAGACACACACACACACACACAGACACACACACACACACACAGACACACACACACACACACAGACACACACACACACACACAGACACACACACACACACACAGACACACACACACACACAGACACACACACACACACAGACACACACACACACCACAGACACACACACACACACACAGACACACACACACACACACAGACACACACACACACACACAGGACACACACACACACACACAGACACACACACACACACACAGACACACACACACACACACAGACACAACACACACACACAGACACACACACACACACACACAGACACACACACACACACACACAGACACAC
>JAXIVJ010003549.1:20000-45000 GCA_036785665.1 Chirona hameri
AGACACACCACATTGACACACACCACATTGACAGACACACCACATTGACAGACACACCACATTGACAGACACACCACATTGACAGACACACCACATTGACAGACATACCACATTGACACACACCACATTGACACACACCACATTGACAGACACACCACATTGACAGACACACCACATTGACAGACACCACATTGACAGACACACCACATTGGCAGACACACCACATTGACAGACACACCACATTGGCAGACACACCACATTGGCAGACACCACATTGACATACACACCACATTGACATACACACCACATTGACACACACCACATTGACAGACACACCACATTGACATACACACCACATTGACAGACACCACATTGACAGACACACCACATTGACACACACACCACATTGACAAACACCACATTGACAGACACACCACATTGGCAGACACACCACATTGACAGACACACCACATTGGCAGACACACCACATTGGCAGACACCACATTGACATACACACGACATTGACACACACCACATTGACAGACACACCACATTGACATACACACCACATTGACAGACACCACGACAGAAACACCACATTGACACACACGACATTGACAGACACACCACATTGACAGACACCACATTGACAGACACACCACATTGGCAGACACACCACATTGACAGACACACCACATTGACAGACACCACATTCACAGACACACCACATTGGCAGACACACCACATTGACATACACACCACATTGACAGACACACCACATTGACAGACACACCACATTGACAGACACACCACATTGACAGACACCACATTGACACACACACCACATTGACAGACACCACATTGACAGACACACCACATTGACAGACACACCACATTGACAGACACACCACATTGACACACACCATATTAACAGACACACCACATTGACAGACACACCACATTGACAGAAACGCCACATTGACAGACACGCCACATTGACGCACACCACATTGACAGACACACCACATTGACACACACCACATTGACACACACCACATTGACACACACCACATTGACAGGCACCACATTGACAGACACACCACATTGACAGACACACCATATTAACAGACACACCACATTGACAGACACACCACATTGACACACACCACATTGACAGACACCACATTTACAGACACCCCATTGACAGGCACCCCATTGACACACACCACATTGACAGACACACCACATTGACAGACACGATGTCCACTGGACTCTCCGTCAGGACTGGCGACTCTCTGTCAGGACTGGCGACTCTCCGTCAGGAATGGCGACTCTGCGTCAGGACTGGCGACTCTCCGTCAGGACTGGCGACTCTCCGTCAGGACTGGCGACTCTCCGTCAGGACTGGCGACTCTCCGTCAGGACTGGCGACTCTCCGTCAGGACTGGCGACTCTCCGTCAGGACTGGCGACTCTCCGTCAGGACTGGCGACTCTCCGTCAGGAATGGCGACTCTCCGTCAGGACTGGCGACTCTGCGTCAGGACTGGCGACTCTGCGTCAGGACTGGCGACTCTGCGTCAGGACTGGCGACTCTGCGTCAGGACTGGCGACTCTGCGTCAGGACTGGCGACTCTGCGTCAGGACTGGCGACTCTGCGTCAGGACTGGCGACTCTGCGTCAGGACTGGCGACTCTGCGTCAGGACTGGCGACTCTGCGTCAGGACTGGCGACTCTGCGTCAGGACTGGCGACTCTCCGTCAGGACTGGCGACTCTCTGTCAGGACTGGCAGGACGTATAATACAGGACGCAGTGCCATACACGAGACACACGAGACCACGACACCGCGCACACAATAACAGACACAGACAAGCACAGCAAACGCAAGACTAAGACATAGTACAAGGTCCAGCCTGATGGCTACGTCTACGAGCTAAGAGCAATCAACTTGCTATGAAAACAAGGGTCGTATGCGCAGATAATTCCTCGGTGAAAATGTCCAGTCTATCGGCGGCTTGTGGTTCCCTGTGAGCCCGCTGCTCTTACCATCCACCAGCCCTGGCTGTCCCGGCTGTCCCGGCTGGCCCTGCTCGTCTGCCAGCTGCCACAGGCTGTCGGTGAACTCTCGAAGCTGCTCGAGCAGACGGAGCACGCGGGCCTCGCGCCTCGCACGTCGGCCGTCCGGCTGACTGCGCACCAGGTTATGGAGCGCCCGTGCCGCCGACGCCCGGATCTGACGGTACACACCACACAGCCACACAGGTACTGACAGTGCTGAGGAGGACCGGGGTCAGGGTCGGGGTCAGGACCGGAGCCAGGGCCGGGGTCACGGCCGGGGCCAGGGCCGGGGTCAGGATCTGACAGTACACACCACACATCACACAGGTACTGACAGTGCTGAGGAGGACCGGGGTCAGGACCGGGGTCAGGACCGGAGCCAGGGCCGGGGTCACGGCCGGGGCCAGGGCCGGAGTCAGGATCTGACAGTACGCACCACACATCACACAGGTACTGACAGTGCTGAGGAGGACCGGGGCCAGGACCGGGGCCAGGGCCGGGGTCAGGATCTGACAGTACACACCACACATCACACAGGTACTGACAGTGCTGAGGAGGACCGGGGTCAGGACCGGGGCCAGGGTCGGGGTCAGGGCCGGGGTCAGGGCCGGGGTCAGGACCGGAGTCAGGATCTGACAGTACACACCACACATCACACAGGTACTGACAGTGCTGAGGAGGACCGGGGCCAGGGTTGGGGTCAGGACCGGGGTCAGGATCTGACGGTACACACCACACATCACACAGGTACTGACAGTGCTGAGGAGGACCGGGGCCAGGGCCGGGGTCAGGACCGGAGCCAGGGCCGGGGTCACGGCCGGGGCCAGGGCCGGAGTCAGGATCTGACAGTACACACCACACATCACACAGGTACTGACAGTGCTGAGGAGGACCGGGGTCAGGACCGGGGTCAGGATCTGACAGTACACACCACACATCACACAGGTACTGACAGTGCTGAGGAGGACCGGAGCCAGGGCCGGGGTCAGGGCCGGAGTCAGGATTGACAGTACACACCACACATCACACAGGTACTGACAGTGCTGAGGAGGACCGGGGCCAGGGCCGGAGTCACGGCCGGGGTCAGGGCCGGAGTCAGGATCTGACAGTACACACCACACATCACACAGGTACTGACAGTGCTGAGGAGGACCGGGGCCAGGGCCGGAGTCACGGCCGGGGTCAGGGCCGGAGTCAGGATCTGACAGTACACACCACACATCACACAGGTACTGACAGTGCTGAGGAGGACCGGAGCCAGGGCCGGGGTCACGGCCGGGGCCAGGGCCGGAGTCAGGATCTGACAGTACACACCACACATCACACAGGTACTGACAGTGCTGAGGAGGACCGGGGCCAGGGCCGGGGTCAGGATCTGACAGTACACACCACACATCACACAGGTACTGACAGTGCTGAGGAGGACCGGGGCCAGGGCCGGAGTCACGGCCGGGGTCAGGGCCGGAGTCAGGATCTGACAGTACACACCACACATCACACAGGTACTGACAGTGCTGAGGAGGACCGGGGTCAGGACCGGGGTCAGGATCTGACAGTACACACCACACATCACACAGGTACTGACAGTGCTGAGGAGGACCGGGGCCAGGGTCGGGGTCAGGACCGGGGTCAGGGCCGGAGTCAGGATCTGACAGTACACACCACACATCACACAGGTACTGACAGTGCTGAGGAGGACCGGGGCCAGGGCCGGAGTCACGGCCGGGGTCAGGGCCGGAGTCAGGATCTGACAGTACACACCACACATCACACAGGTACTGACAGTGCTGAGGAGGACCGGGGCCAGGGCCGGGGTCAGGATCTGACAGTACACACCACACATCACACAGGTACTGACAGTGCTGAGGAGGGCCGGGGCCAGGACCGGGGTCAGGACCGGGGCCAGGGCCGGAGTCAGGATCTGACAGTACACACCACACATCACACAGGTACTGACAGTGCTGAGGAGGGCCGGGGCCAGGACCGGGGTCAGGACCGGGGCCAGGGCCGGAGTCAGGATCTGACAGTACACACCACACATCACACAGGTACTGACAGTGCTGAGGAGGACCGGGGCCAGGGCCGGGGTCAGGATCTGACAGTACACACCACACATCACACAGGTACTGACAGTGCTGAGGAGGACCGGGGCCAGGGCCGGGGTCAGGACCGGAGCCAGGGCCGGAGTCACGGCCGGGGTCAGGGCCGGAGTCAGGATCTGACAGTACACACCACACATCACACAGGTACTGACAGTGCTGAGGAGGACCGGGGCCAGGGCCGGGGTCACGGCCGGGGTCACGGCCGGGGCCAGGGCCGGAGTCAGGATCTGACAGTACACACCACACATCACACAGGTACTGACAGTGCTGAGGAGGACCGGGGCCAGGGCCGGGGTCAGGACCGGAGCCAGGGCCGGAGTCACGGCCGGGGTCAGGGCCGGAGTCAGGATCTGACAGTACACACCACACATCACACAGGTACTGACAGTGCTGAGGAGGACCGGGGCCAGGGCCGGGGTCACGGCCGGGGTCACGGCCGGGGCCAGGGCCGGAGTCAGGATCTGACAGTACACACCACACATCACACAGGTACTGACAGTGCTGAGGAGGACCGGGGTCAGGACCGGGGCCAGGGCCGGGGTCAGGATCTGACAGTACACACCACACATCACACAGGTACTGACAGTGCTGAGGAGGACCGGGGCCAGGGCCGGGGTCAGGATCTGACAGTACACACCACACATCACACAGGTACTGACAGTGCTGAGGAGGACCGGGGTCAGGACCGGGGTCAGGGCCGGAGTCAGGATCTGACAGTACACACCACACATCACACAGGTACTGACAGTGCTGAGGAGGACCGGGGTCAGGACCGGGGTCAGGACCGGGGTCAGGACCGGGGTCAGGACCGGGGTCAGGACCGGGGTCAGGATCTGACAGTACACACCACACATCACACAGGTACTGACAGTGCTGAGGAGGACCGGGGTCAGGACCGGGGTCAGGACCGGGGTCAGGATCTGACAGTACGCACCACACATCACACAGGTACTGACAGTGCTGAGGAGGACCGGGGCCAGGGCCGGGGTCAGGACCGGGGTCAGGATCTGACAGTACACACCACACATCACACAGGTACTGACAGTGCTGAGGAGGACCGGGGTCAGGACCGGGGTCAGGACCGGGGTCAGGACCGGGGTCAGGATCTGACAGTACACACCACACATCACACAGGTACTGACAGTGCTGAGGAGGACCGGGGTCAGGACCGGGGTCAGGATCTGACAGTACACACCACACATCACACAGGTACTGACAGTGCTGAGGAGGACCGGGGCCAGGGTCGGGGTCAGGATCTGACAGTACACACCACACATCACACAGGTACTGACAGTGCTGAGGAGGACCGGGGTCTGGACCGGGGCCAGGGCCGGGGCCAGGGCCGGGGTCACGGCCGGGGCCAGGGCCGGAGTCAGGATCTGACAGTACACACCACACATCACACAGGTACTGACAGTGCTGAGGAGGACCGGGGTCAGGGCCGGGGTCAGGACCGGGGTCAGGGCCGGGGTCAGGACCGGGGTCAGGACCGGGGTCAGGACCGGAGTCAGGGCCGGGGTCAGGGCCGGGGTCAGGGCCGGGGTCAGGGCCGAGGTCAGGATCGGCAGTCAGGCCCCGAACAGCTGTTGCCCAGGAGTCGGGGCCATATGCCATGCTGATGGTGGCTATGGTGGTGGTGGTGGTGGTGGTGGTGGTGGTGGTGGTGGTGGTGGTGGTGGTGGTGGTGGTGGTGGTGGTGGTGGTGGTGGTGGTGGTGGTGGTGGTGGTGGTGGTGGTGGTGGTGGTGGTGGTGGTGGTGGTGGTGGTGGTGGTGGTGGTGGTGGTGGTGGTGGTGGTGGTGGTGGTGGTGGTGGTGGTGGTGGTGGTGGTGGTGGTGGTGGTGGTGGTGGTGGTGGTGGTGGTGGTGGTGGTGGTGGTGGTGGTGGTGGTGGTGGTGGTGGTGGTGGTGGTGGTGGTGGTGGTGGTGGTGGTGGTGGTGGTGGTGGTGGTGGTGGTGGTGGTGGTGGTGGTGGTGGTGGTGGTGGTGGTGGTGGTGGTGGTGGTGGTGGTGGTGGTGGTGGTGGTGGTGGTGGTGGTGGTGGTGGTGGTGGTGGTGGTGGTGGTGGTGGTGGTGGTGGTGGTGGTGGTGGTGGTGATGATGATGATGATGATGATGATGATGATGATGATGATGATGATGATGATGATGCTGGTGATGCTGGTGATGCTGGTGATGCTGGTGATGCTGGTGATGCTGGTGATGCTGGTGATGCTGGTGATTCTGGTGATGCTGGTGATGCTGGTGATGCTGGTGATGCTGGTGATGCTGGTGATGCTGGTGATGCTGGTGATGCTGGTGATGCTGGTGATGCTGGTGATGCTGGTGATGCTGGTGACACTGGTGATGCTGGTGATGCTGGTGATGCTGGTGATGCTGGTGATGCTGGTGATGCTGGTGATGCTGGTGATGCTGGTGATGCTGGTGATGCTGGTGATGCTGGTGATGCTGGTGATGCTGGTGATGCTGGTGATGCTGGTGATGCTGGTGATGCTGGTGATGCTGGTGATGCTGGTGATGCTGGTGATGCTGGTGATGCTGGTGATGCTGGTGATGCTGGTGATGCTGGTGATGCTGGTGATGCTGGTGGTGATGGTGGTGATGGTGGTGATGGTGGTGATGGTGGTGATGGTGGTGATGGTGATGGTGGTGATGGTGGTGATGGTGGTGATGGTGGTGGTGATGGTGGTGATGGTGGTGGTGATGGTGGTGATGGTGGTGATGGTGGTGATGGTGGTGATGGTGGTGATGGTGGTGGTGGTGGTGGTGATGGTGGTGGTGGTGATGGTGGTGGTGATGGTGGTGGTGATGGTGGTGGTGATGGTGGTGGTGATGGTGGTGATGGTGGTGGTGATGGTGGTGTTGGTGGTGGTGATGGTGGTGATGGTGGTGGTGATGGTGGTGATGGTGGTGGTGATGGTGGTGATGGTGGTGGTGATGGTGGTGGTGATGGTGGTGATGGTGGTGGTGATGGTGGTGATGGTGGTGATGGTGGTGATGGTGGTGATGGTGGTGATGGTGGTGATGGTGGTGGTGGTGGTGGTGGTAGATTGGGGCTTTGGGTGAATCACCCCGGGAAACATTTTCACGACTATTGTATATGTATTTCCACCTATGAACCCATGTCGCACAGATTGCACAAACTCGGCTTGTACCCTGCTTCTGAACTGATATCGACATCAAAATGTACACCCACAATACTACCGTTTAACACAAAAACCTTTCGCTACAACAGCAAACATTTTGACCCTCCCCTTATGATGATGATGATTGTGGTTTAAGGGCGCCGCAGTTACTGCCTGGTCGTGTGGCGCCCATAAGCCCCCCCCCCCCCCCCCCCCCCCCCACCGTTGCTGGCGGCAGATGCCACCCCGACCCATGTCTCTCACATCCCTGACCTGGCTGTCTGGTCGCGGCGCACCGTCTCCGTCTCCGCTCTGCCGACAGTGGATCAGCTGCACAAGGACGGGCAGGGCGCCAGCCTGGCGCAGCGCCGCGCCGCTCTCGGCGCCGGCAGACATGGTGAGCAGCGTGCTGGTGACGAGCGCGCCGTCCGCCGAGCGTAGGAGGCCGAGCAGCGACACCACCAGGTCCGACTCACCACCGCCACCGCCACCCGGCTGTCAGACCAGGGCAGGGGGGTCAGCGATACCACCAGGTCCGACTCACCGCCGCCGCCGCCACCCGGCTGTCGGCCAGTGCAGGACGGTCACCAGGGGAACAATGCAGGGCAAGCAGCGACACCACCAGGTCCGACTCACCACCGCCGCCGCCACCAGGCTGTCAGACCAGGGCAGGGCGGTCAGCAGGGGAACAATGACATAGTGTACCTAGCTGATAAAGGGTTCATTCCGGACAGAGCCGACACGTCGTGATTGACATCGGTAGGGTTCAGTGTCGGAGGGACGGGAGGGGAGGGGAGGGGAGGGGAGGAGAGGGGAGGGCAGGGCAGGGCAGGGCAGGGCAGGGCAGGGCAGGGCAGGGCAGGGCAGGGCAGGGCAGGGCAGGCCAGGGCAGGCCAGGGCAGGCCAGGGCAGGCCAGGGCAGGCCAGGGCAGGCCAGGGCAGGCCAGGGCAGGCCAGGGCAGGCCAGGGCAGGCCAGGGCAGGCCAGGGCAGGCCAGGCCAGGGCAGGCCAGGTCAGGCCAGGCCAGGCCAGGCCAGGCCAGGCCAGGCCAGGCCAGGGCAGGGCAGGGCAGGGCAGGGCAGGGCAGGGCAGGGCAGGGCAGGGCAGGGCAGGGCAGGGCAGGGCAGGGCAGGGCAGGGCAGGGCAGGGCAGGGCAGGGCAGGACAGGGCAGGGCAGGGCAGGGCAGGGCAGGGCAGGGCAGGGCAGGGGGGGGGGGGGCAGGACATGGCAGGGGAGGGGAGGGCAGGGGAGGGCAGGGGAGGGCAGGGGAGGGCAGGGCAGCAGGGCAGGGCAGGGCAGGGCAGGGCAGGGCAGGGCAGGGCAGGGCAGGGCAGGGCAGGGCAGGGCAGGGCAGGGCAGGGCAGGGCAGGGCAGGGCAGGGCAGGGCAGGGCAGGGCAGGGCAGGGCAGGGCAGGGCAGGGCAGGGCAGCAGCCGGAGCAGTGCGGTCCGGAGCGCGTGTCCAAGGCGGCGGCGTCATGCCAGACGAGGCCAACGGACAGCTGGTAACGGCGTTAAATCGAACTCCACTCCGCGCAGCAACACGGAGAGTGAGACGGCCGACGGATCAAGACAAGATCGGTCCGCACCGACGCATCAGATACAGACTCTCCCGAAACCTCCGCTGTATTTAAACGTTTTCTCCTATCTGAACTCTCGACAGAGAACACAGGCACACAGTCTCGCTTCAGAGGTTAGTTACTTTGTCTAGCGAGTGGTGGCAGGGCAAACCGACTCCGACCTTACACAACCCATGATGATGATGATGATGATTTGGGCTTAGGGCGCCTCAACAACTTAGGCTATGTGGCGCCCATAACCTCTAAGTTAGACAAGCATCATAAGATGAAAATCAGCAATCACACACAAAGAAAGGGATCAGAAACACGAAAAAGAGAGCTAGAAACATACCTACACAAACGGAGAGTAAACAACTGCGAAACGTATCTCTGCTAGAAAACGTAATGCCTGCGAGATGTGCAAAGATTTGTCATCAGGCAGATAATTCACAGTAAGTGAACTGCTTCCGAAAAAGCGAGAACGCTCGCCGACAAGGTTGCGACAGGAAACCAACACATGCAAAACAGACAGGATCTCACCGCGTCGAGGACAACGCGGCTTCCTTTCTCCAAACAGTAGGTAACGATGTGCGATAAACGCATGGCCGTCTTTCCAGCTCCCTTGACCGAGCTGGAAAGACGGTGGTTCTCTGCTGGATCCCTAGCCACGTATCACGGGAGACGAGCTCGCAGATGAGGCTGCAAAACGTGCGACACGAGCACAATGCATCATATTTCTCCCGCTGCCAGCTAGTGACTTCTTTGTTGCCTGCTCAGCTTACATTCGCAGCAAGTGACAGGGCGAGAGGGAGGTCATTGGCCCCTCGAAGTTGAAGGCACTGAAACCACGTCTAGAACCTTGGTCTTCATCCTTGAGGCGTTCGAGAAGAGGAGGTGGCGCCATGTCGCCTGCTTTGCAGTCTCATCTGCGAGCTCGTCGCCCGTGATGCACACGTGGCTAGGGATCCAGCAGAGAACTACCGTCTTTCCAGGTCGGTCAAGGGAAGTAAGGACTAAAATGTCCTATAAAACTGGATGAGATGTGGTGAAATCACTCAGCGCCAAAAGGCTACTGAGCGAGTCTGTAAAAAAACACGTGTAAAACATCGTTTTTTTAGGGGGAGGGCCATGGCCGCTCCCCCCCCCCCCCTGGATCCGCTAGTGCACACAGCCCAGCACACAGACTCCCATTGCTTGTTTATTGGGGTTTTAGGGCGCGCCGACTCCTCAGGTCAAATGACGCCCAGCACAGACTCCCAGTTTAGGGGGTTAATTTCTACCCATCCCGCCGACAGATGTCAGCAGGACAGTCTGCCTGCTCCTGATCTCACCTGTACAGGGGCTGGCTGGGGCGACGCCAGGCGGTCGGCGGCCGCTGTGCCGTTGGTGGGCCGGCCCGGGCTGTGGCCGCGCCGCCGCCGCTCCGAGCCGCCGACCCGGCCCTCTTCCACACGGGGCAGCTCATCAGAGGAGGAGGAGCTCGACTGTACACACACAGACAGGTCACCATAGCCCAGAGGAGTAAACTCGTCCACACACGGGCCGTCCACACACAGACACAGACACACACGCACACGCACACGCACACGCGCACGCGCACGCACACGCACACGCACACGCACACGCACACACACACACACACACACACACACACACACACACACACACACACACACACACACACACACACACACACACACACACACACCGCAGCAGAAACGCAACAGTCTCTAGGCGCAACGAAGTGCGATAGATGAATGAATGGATAAATGGATGACTAGATGAATGAATGAATGAATGAACACATGAATAACTGAAAATAATTGTAATGGATGATTGAATAGAAGAGTGGTTAAATAAATAAATGAATGAATGAATGCATGCATGTCGTCAATGGAATGGATGGATGGAATGGTCATCATGGGAAGTCTTTTCCCGCTTTCGTTATCAGTGCTATCCTGTCCCAGCCCCCAGGCCTGTCCCCGTCAGACACCACAGTGCAGTGTGCCACGGCGGCTTACCAGCGTCTCCAGCTGGCGGCGCAGGCGGGCCAGGTCAGCGTCTATCCGCGCCAGGCGCGCCTGCGAAGAGGAGACCGGCGGCTCGCTGTCAGCCGGCCCGGCATCGCCGTCCTGAGGAGACAGGTCACGCCAGGTCAGGGCCAGGTCAACGGCAGGTCAGCTGCACGACAGGCGGGTATGGGGAGCTGCAGCGCCGGGACGTCTCCCTCCTCGCCACCTCTCAATCACGTCACGCCGGACCGGGACGTACTCCTCGCCACCTCTCGTCCACGTCACGCCAGGGGACGTACGCATCGCCACCTCTCGCCCGGGACCGTACTCCTCACCACCTCTCGTCACGTCACGTCACGCCGGGACCGTACTCCTCGCCACCTCTCATCACGTCACGCCGGGACCGTACTCCTCGCCACCTCTCGTCACGTCACGCCGGGACCGTACTCCTCGCCACCTCTCATCACGTCACGCCGGGACCGTACTCCTCGCCACCTCTCATCACGTCACGCCGGGACCGTACTCCTCGCCACCTCTCGTCACGTCACGCCGGGACCGTACTCCTCGCCACCTCTCGTCACGTCACGCCGGGACCGTACTCCTCGCCACCTCTCGTCACGTCACGCCGGGACCGTACTCCTCGCCACCTCTCGTCACGTCACGCCGGGACCGTACTCCTCGCCACCTCCCGTCACGTCACGCCGGGACCGTACTCCTCGCCACCTCTCATCACGTCACGCCGGGACCGTACTCCTCGCCACCTCTCGTCACGTCACGCCGGGACCGTACTCCTCGCCACCTCTCGTCACGTCACGCCGGGACCGTACTCCTCGCCACCTCTCGTCACGTCACGCCGGGACCGTACTCCTCGCCACCTCTCGTCACGTCACGCCGGGACCGTACTCCTCGCCACCTCCCGTCACGTCACGCCGGGACCGTACTCCTCGCCACTTCTCATCGCGTCACGCCGGGACCGTACTCCTCGCCACCTCTCGTCACGTCACAGTTGATCACTGATCAGTCAGAGAGGGAAAATCACAAGTATCACATCCTGGAAATGATTCGTGCTGAGCAGGTAATAGAAACCAGCATGCAGCACACGTTGGTTTAATAACCCGCGACAATGATGGGTACGAGTGAGCACCGGTGGGGGGCACGAGAGATGAGGAGAGTGGGAGAGGAGAGGAGGGAGAGAAATGGCAGCCGCCGCACGCTGCGCCGCTCACCTGTCCCGTCTCCAGCCGTTGGATCTTCCTCTGGAGCGCCGCGATCTGGCCGTACAGCCAGAGTTTCTCCTCATCCTCTGCAGAGTCCGCCCCCACCCCAACCCGCCTGAGGGCAGAGCCAGTACGCAGTCAGTCACAGGCCCAACACAACCCACCTGAGACACCGACCGTCAGCAGAGCACAGCACAGCTGCAGGACGAGAGAGCCTGGCAAGTCTCCCGACCCCCATCACCAGCTGTATGGCAGACAGACCTTGGCACAGTCCGCTCACTATACTGCTGACCAGTCAATGCACTCACATTCTCGTTCTCCACATGCACAGTCCAGGCAACATAGACTCCCGTACCAATATGAACCTGGAAATGCCTCCATCGTTCATGATATTGTATCGTTATCAGTTTTGAACAACATTTAAAATGTCAGCTTTCGTCCACCCATGCTCAGTAAAACAATCGCAAAGTCAGTTCTTAGGCACATTAGTCCCACAATGTGTGCCAGAAGTAGCAACACATGTCTTGAATATAACAAAGTGGATGGATGAGGTCAATAGTTGCATGTTTTCGGTTGTGATCTTCCTTCGATAAGTGACGAGAGAGCAGTGTTCCTATCGGAAGAACTGTTGTCTGTACATATTGTCACCCACCTCTCAGCTTCTATTGTCACCCACCTCTCAGCTTATAGTTCACCCACCTCTCAGCTTCTAGTTCTCCCACCTCTCAGCTCCTAGTTCACCCACCTCTCAGCTTCTAGTTCACCCACCTCTCAGCTTCTAGTTCACCCACCTCTCAGCTTCTAGTTCACCCACCTCTCAGCTTCTAGCTCACCCACCTCTCAGCTTCTAGTTCACCCACCTCTCAGCTTCTAGTTCACCCACCTCTCAGCTTCTAGTTCACCCACCTCTCAGCTTCTAGTTCACCCACCTCTCAGCTTCTAGTTCCGAGATGCTCCTGAGCAGCGAATGGCGCCGGGAGCACCCACCATTCATTGCTGATGATGAACTCTCATCTGTCAACAGATCAGCACTCTGAGTATCAGCCTG
Source organism: Chirona hameri (assembly GCA_036785665.1). Classification (NCBI taxonomy): domain Eukaryota; kingdom Metazoa; phylum Arthropoda; class Thecostraca; order Balanomorpha; family Balanidae; genus Chirona; species Chirona hameri. The sequence continues at coordinate 33,118 of JAXIVJ010003549.1, forward strand.
GTGGCACATTACCAGTCTCAGTACCAGTCAATTGACACATAATGACTCTGGGTACCACTCTGTTGATACAGATTACCACTCTCAGTACCAGTCAATTCACACATAATGACCCTGGGCACCACTCTGTTGATACAGATTACCAGTCTCAGCACCAGTCAATTGACACATAATGACTCTGAGTATCACTCTGTTCATACATATTACCACTCTGAGTACCAGTCAATTGACACATAATGACCCTGGGTACCACTCTGTTGATACAGATTATCAGTCTCAGTACCAGTCAATTGACACATAATGACTCTGGGTACCACTCTGTTGATACAGATTACCAGTCTCAGTACCAGTCAATTGACACATAATGACCCTGGGTACCACTCTGTTGATACAGATTACCACTCTCAGTACCAGTCAATTGACACATAATGACCCTGGGTACCACTCTGTTGATACAGATTACCAGTCTCAGTACCAGTCAATTGACACATAATGACCCTGGGTACCACTCTGTTGATACAGATTACCACTCTCAGCACCAGTCAATTGACACATAATGACTGAGTATCACTCTGTTCATACATATTACCACTCTGAGTACCAGTCAATTGACACATAAAGACCCTGGGTACCACTCTGTTGATACAGATTACCAGTCTCAGTACCAGTCAATTGACACATAATGACTCTGGGTACCACTCTGTTGATACAGATTACCACTCTCAGTACCAGTCAATTGACACATAATGACCCTGGGTACCACTCTGTTGATACAGATTACCACTCTCAGTACCAGTCAATTGACACATAATGACCCTGGGTACCACTCTGTTGATACAGATTACCACTCTCAGCACCAGTCAATTGACACATAATGACTCTGGGTACCACTCTGTTGATACAGATTACCACTCTCAGCACCAGTCAATTGACACATAATGACTCTGGGTACCACTCTGTTGATACAGATTACCACTCTGAGCACCAGTCAATTGACACATAATGACCCTGGGTACCACTCTGTTGATACAGATTACCACTCTCAGTACGTCAATTGACACATAATGACTCTGAGTACCACTCTGTTGATACAGATTACCACTCTCAGTACCAGTCAATTGACACATAATGACTCTGAGTACCACTCTGTTGATACAGATTACCACTCTCAGTACCAGTCAATTGACACATAATGACTCTGGGTACCACTCTGTTGATACAGATTACCAGTCTCAGTACCAGTCAATTGACACATAATGACTCTGGGTACCACTCTGTTGATACAGATTACCACTCTGAGCACCAGTCAATTGACACATAATGACCCTGGGTACCACTCTGTTGATACAGATTACCACTCTCAGCACCAGTCAATTGACACATAATGACTCTGGGTACCACTCTGTTGATACAGATTACCACTCTCAGCACCAGTCAATTGACACATAATGACCCTGGGTACCACTCTGTTGATACAGATTACCACTCTCAGCACCAGTCAATTGACACATAATGACTCTGGGTACCACTCTGTTGATACAGATTCCCATTCTCAGTACCAGTCAATTGACACATAATGACCCTGGGTACCACTCTGTTGATACAGATTACAACTCTCAGTACCAGTCAATTGACACATAATGACTCTGAGTATCACTCTGTTCATAAAGATTACCACTCTCAGTACCAGTCAATTGACACATAATGACTCTGGGTACCACTCTGTTGATACAGATTACCACTCTCAGTACGTCAATTGACACATAATGACTCTGAGTATCACTCTGTTCATACAGATTACCACTCTCAGCGCCAGTCAATTGACACATAATGACTCTGGGTACCACTCTGTTGATACAGATTACCAGTCTCAGTACCAGTCAATTGACACATAATGACTCTGGGTACCACTCTGTTGATACAGATTACCACTCTCAGCACCAGTCAATTGACACATTGGCAGCCTCAGTATTTAGTCTTAGCACCCGTTATGTTGACATTATGACACATTACTCATGAAGAGGATGTATATTTTGTCAACAGCAACATGACATAAGAAGTAAGACATTACTGAGTTGTTATTCAAAAGTATCACTCAGTTTGGCTTGCTGGAAGAGCAGGCCAAACTGCGAGAAACTGCATCAGCGAGCTCTACTCACCTGGTCTGGGCAGTGGTGGTCGCTCACGCCCGCAGGCATCAGCATTGCCCCCCACAGAGCAGCGGCTTCCTGCTCCAGAGCTCATGGCAACCAGGAAAGCAAGTTCAAGTTATGAAGCATCCTGGAGCCTGGGAAGACAACACAATTATATTTTCAAGCACGATCATGCACTATACCTAGGAAGTGTAGCAGACGATCATTCACTCTACCTAGGAAGTGTAGCAGACGATCATTCACTCTACCTAGGAAGTGTAGCAGACTATCATGCACTATACCTAGGAAGTGTAGCAGACGATCATTCACTCTACCTAGGAAGTGTAGCAGACGATCATTCACTCTACCTAGGAAGTGTAGCAGACGATCATTTACTCTACCTAGGAAGTGTAGCAGACGATCATTCACTCTACCTAGGAAGTGTAGTAGACGATCATTCACTCTACCTAGGAAGTGTAGCAGACGATCCTTCACTCTACCTAGGAAGTGTAGCAGACGATCATTTACTCTACCTAGTAAGTGCACCAGACGATCATTTACTCTACCTAGGAAGTGTAGCAGACGATCATTTACTCTACCTAGGAAGTGTAGCAGACTATCATTCACTCTACCTAGGAAGTGTAGCAGACGATCATTTACTCTACCTAGGAAGTGTAGCAGACTATCATTCACTCTACCTAGGAAGTGTAGCAGACGATCATTTACTCTACCTAGGAAGTGCGATTATTCACTCTACCTAGGAAGTGTAGCAGACGATCATTTACTCTACCTAAGAAGTGTAGCAGACGATCATTTACTCTACCTAGTAAGTGCACCAGACGATCATTTACTATACCTAGGAAGTGCAGCAGACGATCATTCATTCTACCTAGGAAATGTAGCAGACGATCATTTACTCTACCTAGCAGACGATAATTTACTCTACCTAGGAAGTGTAGCAGACGATCATTTACTCTACCTAGGAAGTGTAGCAGACTATCATTCACTCTACCTAGGAAGTGTAGCAGACGATCATTTACTCTACCTAGGAAGTGTAGCAGACTATCATTCACTCTACCTAGGAAGTGTAGCAGACGATCATTTACTCTACCTAGGAAGTGTAGCAGACGATTATTCACTCTACCTAGGAAGTGTAGCAGACGATCATTTACTCTACCTAGGAAGTGTAGCAGACGATCATTTACTCTACCTAGTAAGTGCACCAGACGATCATTTACTATACCTAGGAAGTGTAGCAGACGATCATTTACTCTACCTAGTAAGTGCACCAGACGATCATTTACTCTACCTAGTAAGTGCGCCAGACGATCATTTACTATACCTAGGAAGTGTAGCAGACGATCATTCATTCTACCTAGGAAATGTTGCAGACAATCATTTACTCTACCTAGGAAGTGTAGCAGACGATCATTTACTCTACCTAGGAAGTGTAGCAGACGATTATTCATTCTACCTAGGAAGTGTAGCAGACTATCACTCACTCTACCTAGGAAGTGTAGCAGACGATCATTTACTCTACCTAGGAAGTGTAGCAGACGATCATTTACTCTACCTAGAAAGTGTAGCAGACTATCATTCATTCTACCTAGGAAATGTAGCAGACGATAATTCACTCTACCTAGGAAGTGTAGTAGACGATCATTTACTCTACCTAGTAAGTGCACCAGACGATCATTTACTATACCTAGGAAGTGTAGCAGACGATCATTCATTCTACCTAGTGTAGCAGACGATCATTTACTCTACCTAGGAAGTGTAGCAGACGATCATTTACTCTACCTAGGAAGTGTAGCAGACGATCATTTACTCTACCTAGTAAGTGCACCAGACGATCATTCACTCTACCTAGGAAGTGTAGCAGACGATCATTCACTCTACCTAGGAAGTGTAGCAGACGATCATTTACTCTACCTAGGAAGTGTAGCAGACGATCATTCACTCTACCTAGGAAGTGTAGCAGACTATCATTCACTCTACCTAGGAAGTGTAGCAGACGATCATTCACTCTACCTAGGAAGTGTAGCAGACGATCATTTACTCTACCTAGGAAGTGTAGCAGACGATCATTTACTCTACCTAGTAAGTGCACCAGACGATCATTCACTCTACCTAGGAAGTGTAGCAGACGATCATTTACTCTACCTAGGAAGTGTAGCAGACTATCATTCACTCTACCTAGGAAGTGTAGCAGACGATCATTCACTCTACCTAGGAAGTGTAGCAGACGATCATTCACTCTACCTAGGAAGTGTAGCAGACGATTATGCACTCTACCTAGGAAGTGTAGCAGACGATTATGCACTCTACCTAGGAAGTGTAGCAGACGATCATTCACTCTACCTAGGAAGTGTAGCAGACGATTATGCACTCTACCTAGGAAGTGTAGCAGACGATAACTCACTCTACCTAGGAAGTGTAGCAGACGATAATTCACTCTACCTAGAAAGTGTAGCAGACGATCATTCACTCTACCTAGGAAGTGTAGCAGAAATGGAACGTTGAGTTGGCAGGTTTAGATGCGCAGCATGTGAGGCCTGGGATGTTTTCAAAGCTAGATTCACCCTCGCCCTACGGGAGATTTTTTCACCTTCGCCCTACGCGGGGGGGCTGACAGGCCCCGCTGTTAACTTCCAAACCAAGCAACTTAGATCAATGAGGTAAGAACCAGCATGTTGTACGTCATGAGAGGAATCTAACAGTATGCGATTCTTAGATTTCAGGTCAACGGGTGACCTTCCAGGTCAAGTGAATAACCTCGAATTTACCACGTCCAGAACAGCGATTTTGCTCTTCAGAAAACCTAAAAATTATAAATTTATAAATGTAAATAAAAAGACATGTTCCTAGACCAGTTTTGGCTCAGAAATACAGAAAATGTAATTATTTGCTCGTATCTTGTCAAAAAAAGTCAAAAAGTTATTAAAAAATGACTTAATCAGTTTCTTACACTTAGGAAGCCATCATTCAGTCAAACATGAAGATATTGCGTTGCATTTTGGTATGGGTATTGTCCATACTCAGTTATCTCACATATATTCTGTTTTTTTTCTAACATCTTTGAAAAATTTTATCTTGTGGGATTTTTTTCCCCAAAAAATCATTTATTTTTTATTTTAGGGGTCAAAAACCCCAAATTTTACAAATCCGAGATTGCCATTTTAAAGAGAATACCATTTTGTATCTTTGGTGAATTGCGTTTGTAACTTCCTTTAAAACTCTGTTTTCTACTATTTTTCAAATATGTATCGTTTTCCACCAACATGACGTCATCAAAACATGATTATCTCCCAAACTACTCAACCAATTTCAAATAAATTTTTACAGAATACGTATAATTGTTGTAAACTTAGCTATCGAAAATTTCAGCAAGATGCGCCGCATGTGTAAAAAGTTATTCAAGAAAAACCACAGGGGGGGGGGGGGGGGGGGGGGGCTGTCAGGCCCCCATAGCGATGGTTAAAGGGACTGTCCCACTTTTTTCTCTTCTTTTTTTAAATTTAGTCCGAATGTTTTTGTATGGGTGGATTTCCGAGGTCAGGACCCACGCTAAGCAGAGCTTGTTGCGCACGTCCTGACCTCACCACCCGATCGCGCAATTCCTGTTGGCCGGTAGAATTTAGAGACGAAAGTTTTACGTGCCCGACATACCTGGACACGGTCCGCCCCGCCCACTGACGTCACCTGACCTTGAGCGCGACCGCTGCCACCGGCCGCAGGCCACCCCAGTCAGGAGCAAATAGCGAGCGCCGAAGCGACTCGAACCCGGGCTGCCACTACCGGGATAGGTCAGAAGTCCAGCGCTCTCCCACTGAGCTACAGGGGCTTCCCAAAAGTTTTCAAACGTACGACGCTTGTGATGCACAATATGAAGTAATTGCTGCTGAAGACGATTGACATTTGTTTCTCACAAACAGTGCTCAATTTAATAAAAAGTTAAGTTTTAATATTTGGGTTGATGTCATACTGAGTTCTAGAGAGCTACACATAAATCCTTTACGCTGCCAAAGTATGGGCACAATTATTTCGAGACAATTCTGGCGCTTTGAATACAAAACAAACCAACTACCAAACCATTGAAACATAGCAAATATCTCCAAGTTTCACCTTAAAACAAGTTGACTATCATTACCAGTTGGGTAAGGAGAGACAACGCTGTCGGTTTAGAGGCCCTATTCAAATACACATGGGCCTTATTTTTTACAGATGTCAAAATCAAACTCGAATATATTTTTATTAGATCATTGTGTTTTTTATCTGCTACCATACTTAATTTCAATGCAAAGGCATCAAAAAGGCTATCTCAACTCAAATATAATGTTAAGGTGGGATAGTCTCTTTAAGCCAAATTCAGAATCAGCATATACACCTAAGGCACAAACGTAACAGGACCAAGGGCAAACTAGTTTGGTTTACCGCAGAAGTAAGGAGTACTATACAAGCTAAATCAAGTGCATTTGGCATTTTGAAGGGATCATCACTAGAGATAAATCAGAAGGCCTACCAGAATGCAAGAAATTCAGTTAAGAAAAAGGTCACAGCAGCTAAAAGGGCAGAGGAAATTGATTTAGCTAGACATTGTAATGCAGATAGCAAGAAGTTCTTCAGTTTTTTATAAGTTCAGTACAGTTTCCAAAAATATAGGTCCATTTAAGGTAAATGATGTGTTTATTAGCAAGGACAGTGAAATAGTTGAAGTGCTTAATCAGTTCCAATCTGTCTCTACTATCAAGGACCAGAGTAGTATTGCAGTACTTCAGCCTGAGCCAAGAGACAGAGGTGACTATAGGAGAGCTAGGTAGCATAAGTAGTGAACTTGTTCTGGAATATCTAAAGAAAGTAAGACCAAACAAGGCAGAAGGCCCTGATGAAATTCATGCTAGACTTTTAAGAGAATCTGAAATGGAGTTGTCAGTTCCACTAGCCATAATATTTTATAAATCACTCACAGATGCTAAAATTCCACTTCATTGGAAAAGAGCAAATGTTGTTCCTATTCATAAAAAGGGAGATAGAAGTAAAGAGGAAAACTATAGTCCGGTCACCAGTTAGTCTGGCCTCATTGTCATTAGTCTGCAAGGTGCTTGAATCAATCATCAAAGATAAGATTGTTGAATTCTTGGAACAAAATGAACTCATCAAGGATACACAGCATGGCTTTAGGAAAGGCTGTTCTCGTTTACTAATGTTTTGGAGCTTTTGGATGTTGCAACAAAAAGCTTTGATCAGGTAAACAGTAGCTTTTCTTGATTTCAGTAAAGCATTTGACAAAGTCCCCCATACAAGACTGGGGTTGCAACCAGACTTTTATACGATTCAACTCTGATTGAGTTGTGACTCATGAATCAAGCAGTTTGTGTGACTCAAACTGGTTGAGTCGCTAAATTTGTTAAGGACTTGGCTTTGAGTTGTGATTGAACCGAACAGCTCAGGTAGAAACCATGATTGAGTTGGCAACAAATATTTAGAGAGCTGACTGAGTCAGGTTTGTGACTCAAACAAAAAACATTTTAAGCTTAAAAGAAGCCTCCAATTTTCAAAACTTAAAGTTTTCAACCATGTAGGTAATATCCATCAACAATTTCAACTTATAAATACAGATGCAGCCAGTAGCGTACCCAGGATTCGCTCCAGGAGGGGTCAATTTTTGCTCAGGGGGCATAAAGTACCCCCACCAAAAAAAAATCACCTGATTTGGCCCACTATGTTTTTAAAGGGCATATTTTTACAATTTTTCTTTTAAAAAAAATCAAAAAATCCTTTATTTTTTCGACCAAAGGGGGCATGTACAGACCTTCAGGGGGGGGGGGGCAATTACCCTGTTTGCCCCCCTCCCTTGTGTATGCCTATGGGTGCAGCACTATCAAATCACTTATCAGTTCTAAGTTGCAAATGTGTCATTACAGATGCCACTTTTCTACCTGCTTACCCACCAGACACAGGTAGCAACTACCTGCATGGGTAAAATACTAGCAGGTAGCACAAGCAAGGTTGCTAGCATCAAAAGAAAATCATCACAAACATTGAAAAGAACTAGGACCGTGACTGATTTCACATGAAGATACAATCTTTTTACATCTTTATTAAGATAAGTAAAATTATACCCTAACGTTATATTGTATCAGACCTGAGCTGTCACAGCCACAACAACTCAAAACAAACTTAAACTCCTTGGAGCAGCATCAAATCGGGTTGTATCGTATGAAGTCACCTGGAAGTCACCAGAACAGGCTAAACACAAAACAAAACAATGGCCTTGATAGGCCTCATAAAATGGTCTTCAATGGCCTCATGTAGACTTTGTGATTTTCAAACCAATAACTTAAAATCACCAATTTACGAACCTCAGGGAGTACATATACCACGCTCGCACACGTTGTTGTTGTTGGTGAATTAGGGCCGCGTAGCTGCAAGGAAGCTCGCACACAAATGCATTTCATATCTAGGGGGTGACATTGCTTGAGCGCCATATATGTCGCCTCGTCGGTACTCACAAAACGTGATTTGACGTCACTGGCGGCAGAGCGCTCTATCAATAAAATTGCAAAATTTCAGCTAGCAATAGTGCAATAGTTGAAATTGAACAATCTGTTGGTGGCGTCTTGGTTTCCAACACGTCCTCGTAGGTTTTTAGTGCCAATAGCTACTAAGAGGGGAAACGGTGTTTAGTATGGTTTCGATGGCTGACGTTCGTCGTCAAATTAGCAGCATCAGATATCAGTGACATCATCCGGCGGGTCTCCGAGTTCAAGGTGAAATGGCTTGTGTCTTTACCTGGTTATTGGGCCTTGTTCATATAATTATGCCCAAGGCCGTATAAGATAGGTATTCATCCGGGGATTGTAGTGCCCCAATCGCTAACATTACCGTGACGTCACTGGTGCTCTGGTCCGACTCGGGTGTCCCCGCACGCGGGTCGGTGCGGTGCGAATATTGCGAACTGGATACGGATGGTTGCGCCTAAGGTACGATCCTATTTAAGATTACGTTTACCGCGGATAATCATCCCTCCCTTAATTCATGCTGAGGGGGAGACGGCCATACAGTGCCCGGTTTGTGTGAGGGGCGACTGGCGAGACGGCCATACGCTGCACCGGTCTGACTGAAGGGTGAGACGGCCATACGCTACGCCGGTCTGACTGAGGGGTGAGACGGTCATACGCTTCCCCGGTCTGGCTGAGGGTGAGACGGCCATACGCTGCGTCTGGTTGAGGGGCGAGACGGCCATACGGAGGGTTAAGACGGCCATACGCTGCCCGGTCTGACTGAATGGTGAGACGGCTAAACGCTGCTCCGGTCCGGCTGAGGAGGAGGGGGGGGGGGGGGGGGAGACGATTATACGCTGCCCCGGTCTTGCTGAGGGGCGAGACGGCAATACGCTGTAGGTCTGACTGAGGGGTGAGACGGCCATACGCTGCCCTTGTCCGGCTGAGGGGGGGGGGGGGGGGGGGGGGGCATACGCTGCCCCGGTCGGGCTGAAGGGTGAGACGGCCATATGCTGCCCCGGTCTGTTTGAGGGGCGAGACGGGCATACGCTGCACCGGTCCGGCTGAGGTGTGAGACGGCCCAACGCTGCCCCGGTCTGGCTACGGGGCGCCGAAATGACATTGTGTTGGCTTAATATTCAACATATGCTTAAAAAACTTAAAACAAAATATTTCAAAAGCATAGACTTGCAAGTTGTGACCTAACTACCGAACTTACTTATCTAACGTTGACGACTTCAAATTGCCGCTCGTCAACACTAGAGCCCTTCATGGAATGGGAATCCCCATGGAACCCATGGAACGGGATGGAAATGGATGAGAATGGGGCAATTTTGGGAAGTGTAACGGGTTGGAACGGGTTTGGACAGACCATATCATTTTTTTAGCACCACAAAAAGTGGAATATGCTTAAAGGAAATAGTTCACCTTGTAAATTTTTTACCCAACACGATTTGATTATATTTTTAATACAATTTCTTTTTATATTGTCAAAAATCGCCTTATATCGCGCCGATTCAGGACAGAAGGCCGTAAATTTGTATTGTTTATCAAAAATATATGCATACTCTCTGAGTCAGAGTCCTGACGTCACGCGAATGTAAACAATGGTTCAGCCAATCAGATTCGAAAGTAGTCGCGTAAAGATAGACTCGCATTGGATATGTGCCAATCGGCGGCCGGCGATTCGTTTGCTAGCACCAGCTGCAAGCTGATTGGCTGATGGTATAGCCTCTGCCCGGGCTAGAACCAGTACAACATTCTTTCGCCAGCACCGCATTCCCTCGCCAAAAACTCAAATATATTCGGCTGGGAGAGTCTTTTCAGTCAAGAAAACTTGCAGATAGAGGTTTCCCAACACGGGCTACAAACAAAACTGCTATCTCAGTTTAAAACTAATGTTGAAGGTGAACTATTTCCTTTAAATGGGTGGGAATGGGTGAGAATGGAACCCCATCAATTGACTTCGGCCATCGGCCATCAATTGACTTCGGCATCAAATGACTTCGGCCGTTAGTGGGTGATGTTGCCTGTGGCTGATTATGTGCAATAAACAAATTATGAATTTGGATTGGAACGGGTTTGGGTCTGGCTGAATGGGCTGGAACGGGATGGGGACTGAAACTGTGTCCCATGAAGGGCTTTAGTCAACACCCGTCAAAAGACCGCAACACGCTCGAAAGCGCAGCTGCGGCGACGGGGCTTGCCACGACTGGACCAGAGCACCGTGACAGTGACAGTGACAGTAAGCACAGTCTTCGCTTATGGTTGCCGCTCTGCAGCCGATACATGGGGAATCCCGGGATGACACCCCTGATTATGCTATGCCCATTGCCCACTGAAAGATATCGCACTGACATCCATGGGCCGTATAAGAAAGGTAGAGTCATCCGGAGATTTTAGCACCCCAATCGTTAACATTAGCGTGACGTCACTGGTGCTCTGGTCCGACTCGGCTGTCTCCGCACGCGGCTCGGTGCGGTGCGAATATTTCGAACGGGATACGGATAGTTGTGCCTAAGGAACGACCCTATTTAAGATTACGTTTACCGCGGATAATTATCGCTCCTTTAATTCATGCTGAGGGGAGACGGCCATATGCTTCCCCGGTCTGTGTGAGGGGCGACTGGCGAGACGGCCATACACTGCACCGGTCTGACTGAGGGGTGAGACGGCCATACGCTGCTCCGGTCTGGCTGAAGGGTGAAACGGCTATACGCTGCCCCGGTCTGGCTGAGGGGCGAGACGGCCATACTCTGGCCCGGTCTGGCTGAGGGATGAAACGGCTATACGCTGCACCGGTCCCGTACGCTGCCCCGGTCCTGCTGAGGGGTGAGACGGCCATATTCTGCCCCGGTCTGGCTGAGGGGTGAGACGGCCACACGCTGCCCCGGTCTGGCTGAGGAACAACCTCGTTCGCTGGGTCGCGACTCGCGAGTATATTGGTCGCGATTGAAAATTTGTGAATGTGTACACTATGGCCTTGGGCCCTTGTATGAGTAGAGTTGGAGGTTCGTTGCGTGAACACATACCCATAATGTTCAAAAGGGCGTAGGCAAGGGGGCCATGCCCCCCCCCCCCTGGAGGTCCCTCTGGCGACCGAGCAAGGGCCCCCTGGGGCCGAAGGTCCCAATGTTCTTGATGGTGTCAGGCGCCCGCAAAACGCCTTACGTCGCATAAAAGAACGCCCACGAACCGAGCAAAAACAAAATCGTAACACGAATAAATAACACTTGATTGCATGTATATGT
>JAXIVJ010003549.1:57500-70000 GCA_036785665.1 Chirona hameri
AAACCCCACCGACTGGAAGTGACTAGTGACCGCGGTGCTTCGTACCGGCTGTGGCGTCAGCGGTGGGACGATTACGCCATGTTGGCTGGACTGGCTAGCAAGCCACCAGCCCTACAGATGGCGATCCTCCGAACTTGCCTTTCGGATGAGGCAATGACGATCGTGGCGAACTTTGATACGCCAGAGGTGAAGCGGAATGACCTGTCCGCTGTCCTTATGCACCTGGAATGCTACGCCCGCGGCCAGGTAAACGAAGTCATCCAGCGTCGGACGTTCAACATGTGTGAACAACTCGACGGCGAATCATTTGACGACTTCGCCACGCGCTTGCGCGACTTGAGCAGGGACTGCGGATTCTGCGATACCTGCAGAGACTCTCTCATCCGTGACCGGATTGTGGTTGGTCTGCGTGACCCCGCAACGATTAAGCGTCTGTGCGCGGTACAACTCCTGTCGCTGCAACAGGCCACCCATATTTGCCGCTCAGAAGAGGCTGCCGCCCGTGACGTCACAACCATCACCGGCGGCAACGCGGACGCCATCTCCGCCTGTATCGCGCAGCCCAACAGCGGCGGCGCCCACCGCCGGGCCCAGAGCAGCCGCGGCGTCAGATTTCAGTCGCGCAGCCCCACCCCTCCCCGACGCCTGTCGGGGGCCGGTGCACCGCAGACGGGCGTCGCCCCAGCGCTGCCCGCCGCCTGCCGTAACTGCGGCAACCGCCACAGCCGCTCGGCCCGCTGCCCGGCAGCCGACCGTTCATGCTACAACTGCGGTCGGCACGGCCACATCTCCAGATTGTGTCGCAGCCCTCGCCCACCCCACGAGTCGTCGGCCTCCGCCGTTACCCTGGCAACGACCTCCCGTGGATCGGCACCGACAGTTCGAGTGTCCGTGACTGGGCTGCGGACAGCGGTGATGGAAGCGCTGCCGGACACTGGAGCCGACGTGTCCGTCGCTGGTCTGGACTTCGCCCATCGCATTGGAGAGATGAACGACAAGGCGGATGGATGAGTGCTTCATCGACATGGACGGTGTTCAGCGCGTCGTTGATGACGTCATCATCTACAGCAAGACGAAGTCCGCACACGTCGCCCGGGTCCGCGAGTTCCTGGCTCGATGCCGGGATCGCGGGGTGGCGCTAAACCCGGCGAAGACGCAACACCAGCGGAAGAAAGTCAAGTTCGCCGGCTTTATCGTGGCAGAAGACGGATATCTGCCCGACCCAACGCTCACTAACGCAATCGCAGCGTTCCCAACACCTCAGACGCTGACCGAACTCCGCGGCTTCTTCGGCCTCGTCAACCAGGTGGCCCCGTTCTCAGAGGAGACTGCGGAGCACCTGGAACCGTTGAGTCACCTGTTGAGCACCAAACGAACCTTCGGTTGGGACAGTTGTCACCAGGTGGCGTTCGAAAAGGCGCGGGCGGCGCTATCATCGGTGCGCACGCTCGCCTTTTTCGACCAAACGCGGCCCACTCTGCTGTCGACCGACGCGAGCCGTCTGAAGGGGCTCGGGTTCCTGCTTCAGCAGAAGCAGCTGGATGGCACATGGCGTACAGTCCAGGCCGGCTCCCGGTTCCTGACAGACGCAGAGAGCCGTTACGCCACCATCGAGCTGGAGCTGCTGGCGGTGGCGTGGGGGTGTCACAAGTGCCGCCTCTTCCTCAGTGGGCTCCCCGAGTTCGACGTGCTGACCGACCACCGCCCTCTGGTGCCAATCCTCAACTCCAAGAACCTGGATGAGATTGAAAACCCGCGCCTCCAGCGCCTGCGGCAGAAACTGCTGGTGATGACATTCACTGCTCGGTGGCAGCGCGGCACGGACCATCTGGCAGCCGACGCCCTCTCAAGGTCACCGGTGGACCCGCCGACAGAGGAGGACGAGCTGGCCGAGGACAGATCGGCCACAACCGTCGCCGCAATCATCACAGGCGAGGCGAGCGAACTCTGCACCGACCTCAGGCTGGATGAGGTACGGCGAGCGGCAGACCGGGACGAGGAGGCGCAGATCCTTCTTCAGATCGTGATGGACGGCTTCCCGTCCCAGAAGGCCGACCTTCCCGCGCTCCTGCGGCCATATTGGCCGGTCCACGACCGCCTCGCTGTCGATGACGGACTGGTCGTGTGTGGTTGCCGGCTCGTCATTCCCCGCCCGATGCGCGCAGCCGTCCTCGCCGAGCTGCACGCCAGCCATCAGGGAAAAGAAAAGACGAAGAGTCGAGCCCGCCAGATTGTCTTCTGGCCCAACATGAACAACGATATCGAGAACATCACCAAGGCCTGCCAGCCCTGCCAGAGGGAACTGCCATCGCTGCCGAAAGAGACGCTGCGCACGCACGAGCAGGCCAGCCGCCCATTCCAACACCTCTGCGCCGACTTCTGTCAACACGCCGGCCAATACTTCCTGGTGGCGGTCGACCCTCTCTCCGGGTGGCTCACAGTCTGCCCGGTCGGCCGACACGCCAGTGCCTCGACGCTCATCAGGGAACTCCGTGGCATCTTCTGCCTGGCCGGAGCCCCAGAAGTCCTCTGGTCCGACAATGGTCCCCAGTTCACCTCAGCCGCCTTCCAGGCCTTCCTGAAAAACTGGGCCGTGCTACACCGCACCTCTTCTCCTCACTACGCCCAGTCCAACGGCCGAGCCGAAGCCGCCGTCAAGTTTGCCGCCAAACTCATCCGCCGCTGCTGGCGTGACGGACACATGAACAGCGACAGCTGGGCGCGGGGAATACTGCAGCACCGAAACACGCCTGGCCCCGACGGCAGGTCGCCTGCCCAAATCCTTCTCAACTCACCGGCAAGAGACATGCTACCCGCCCACCGGCGCTCGTTTGCCCCCCAGTGGCAGCGGGCAGCCGACGATGCCGAGCGCGCCGCTGCCGCACGCCAGGAACGCACCCGGACGGCCTACAACCAGCACGCCCGTGACCTGCCTGCTCTTCACATCGGATCGCAAGTCGCCTTGCAGGATCCGGCGACCGGCACCTGGGACCGTCACGGCGTAATCACCGACGTCGGCCCGCATCGGCGTTACTTCATCCGCCTGCCCAGCGGCCGTGTCCTCACCCGCAACAGGCGCCACCTCCGCCAACGATACGCCCACGCCCACCCGGACACTGCTGTCACCGTGCCCCTGCCCGGGCCACCCCTGCCAAGGCCTCCCCTGCCCGGGCCGCCGCCGCCCACCGCCTCTGATGCCGGGCCGGTGCAGCCGCCTCCGCCGCCGCCACTGCAGCTGCCGCCGCTGCAGCCGCTGCCGGCGGCTCCGGTGGCCGGCCCGCCACTCGAGGCACCACGGCGCTCTGAGCGACCCCGCCGCCAGCCAGAGCGCCTTATCGAGCTGATGTAAACAGTAATCACACCGTACGGTCTTCTTTCTCGTGGTGTTTTATTTTGACCTTATGTTTATGCACGTCACCCGCCGGTTGACTGGTGGTGGGGGGGTGAGGCTGATCGGTTAGCCGAGTCCTCCGCTAGGTGGCAGTGCGTCTGCGGGAGAAATACAGTCTTCTCTGAGTCGCCGACGCGTGTGGAGCTGGCGGCTACTACGGACTCGAACAGATGGATAGATGGATGGATAGATGGATGGATAGATGGATGGATAGATGGATGGATAGATGGATGGATAGATGGATGGATAGATGGATGGATAGATGGATGGATAGATGGATGGATAGATGGATGGATAGATGGATGGATGGATGGATAGATGGATGGATGGATGGATGGATGGATGGATGGATGGATGGATGGATGGATGGATGGATGGATGGATGGATGGATGGATGGATGGATGGATGGATGGATGGATGGATGGATGGATGGATGGATGGATGGATGGATGGATGGATGGATGGATGGATGGATGGATGGATGGATGGATGGATGGATGGATGGATGGATGGATGGATGGATGGATGGATGGATGGATGGATGGATGGATGGATGGATGGATGGATGGATGGATGGATGGATGGATGGATGGATGGATGGATGGATGGATGGATGGATGGATGGATGGATGGATGGATGGATGGATGGATGGATGGATGGATGGATGGATGGATGGATGGATGGATGGATGGATGGATGGATGGATGGATGGATGGATGGATGGATGGATGGATGGATGGATGGATGGATGGATGGATGGATGGATGGATGGATGGATGGATGGATGGATGGATGGATGGATGGATGGATGGATGGATGGATGGATGGATGGATGGATGGATGGATGGATGGATGGATGGATGGATGGATGGATGGATGGATGGATGGATGGATGGATGGATGGATGGATGGATGGATGGATGGATGGATGGATGGATGGATGGATGGATGGATGGATGGATGGATGGATGGATGGATGGATGGATGGATAGATAGATAGATAGATAGATATATATATATATATATATATATATATATATATATATATATATATATATATATATATATATATATATATATATATATATATATATGACTTCCATTTACGATTTTCATCTACAAGAACTCCTAAGTATGTAATGCATGGGTTTATCGTGATGGGTGTATCATTTAATACTATGTCAAGATCTTGTCACGTCACTGATCTTGAATATATTTGGTAATTTGTCTTTGATGCATTTAGTGATAATATATTTACATGGAACAACTCGTTATTTTTTTATTAATTCATTGATCTTTATTTGCAGCTCTTCAACATTTCTAGGTTGAATATAATTTGCCGCATATCATCAGAAAATAAATAAAAGGTGCCTATTTCTGTTGTATTGCTGATGTTAATATAGAGAATAAATAAAAGAGGACCTAGAATTGAACCCTGTGGGACGCCAATTTTCATCATTTGTTTCTTAGATGTAACCTCATCTATTATTGCCATTTTATGGCTCTATCGTGTTGTAGAAACCCCTCGTATCACAATGCGTTATATTTTCTCAAGAGAATTGCCAAGCAAACTGTATCCAAAGCTTTCTCTAAATCAAGATGGAGCATGTTATTTCGTTATTTTGTAGATATTTTGTAAACTTCATCGTACATTTGAACAATCGGCATGTACGTACTGTGTTGTTTCCTGAATCCGAATTGAAGATTAAGGATAATATTTGGATAATATTTTAAAGGATTATACCCGCGCCCCGCTGGAGGTGGCAGAATCTGCCCTCCCCCCTCCCGGATTTTCTCAATAATTTGAAAACAATTATATATATATCGACGTCAATGCTTCAGTACCTTATGCTGCATCAATTCTACGTCTTATCACAATATTTCAATGCAAATGCTGGATTACTTTGGGAGATAATGACGTTTTAATCACGTCATGTCATGTTGGTGGAAAAACAATACATGTTTGAAAAATCATAGAAATTCGAGTTTGGACGAAAATTGCAAGTAAACAAGTTGAAAAAAGAAAATGACAAAATATTAAAAATTACTCGGATTTTCGAAATTTTGTGTTTTTCACTCCCAAAAATGAAAAACTTGTTTTTGTTGTCAAATCTTATTTGTCGCTGTTTTACAACATACAACGCACTGTACTGTTTTTAATAATGTGGGCCCCCCTTGGCTACGAGGGCCCTCTGGTCCCATTCCTCCCCCCCACCGGGCGAAATTCTCCCTACGCCCCTGAATGTTCATGGGCATAAATCAATGTGATATACCTTCTACACTGTGTCGTCAGCCCTGTTTTATCGTCAGATCTTAGGGAACCGGTGATTTTTAATGGTGCATGGACCTATTATGATAATTAAGCAGCAAAAGAATGTCTAAAAAGCGTTAGTTGGAAGGCGCAGACGAAGTTTCTGATTAGTCGCCACGCCACATGTGTGCAAAGAAAGAACCACGTATGACAATCGCTGAAAACCGTGACATACGTGGCTTTCCTTTGTACGGTAGTCCTGTCCCTCCATCCCCAAATAGACGTCAATTTACCCTCCATCTAGTGGCAAGCTCGGTTGCTAGATGCGGTTTTTGTATTTCCAGTAGTTCAAACTGTTGGGAATATTGTATTTGTTCATATAACAGTTGTATTATATCATCCTTGATGCGAGCAATGGCGCCGCATTGTCAACCCTTCTGCTAATTAACAAATGTCAAGCACATTGTTCGTTTTATCATTACTTTGACGCTTATTTCCTATGTTGTTCTCCCTCAATTCTGCTCTAATATTCACGATATCATGCCGAAGACCCGATCTGGCACAAAACATTATCTTTCAGGCCATCCACTATCCTGGGTCTTTAGCGCGAGGTGTGTGCTAACGTTCGTCGTTGTTCAGCGTTATAAACACAGACATATGTGGCGTCTACTAACTGATATTTTCAAGAGCACACGATATGCACGTGCGTCTGAGACGAGGGACGCGGCCGGAAGAAAGATGGAAAAACACGCGGCCTGAATAAGAACATATTATAAGAGAAGTGCAAAAGAAAGATAGATTACGAGGATAATTAATATTAGACTGTTATTTTAAACGAAGAACATTTGCGGTGGAGAATTAATGAAAGCGAAGAAATATATTAAGTATATACATGCTAAATATTTGGTTGAGATCGTGGCGCCATCTAGCGATGTTCGTCGCACTTCGGCATGCCTGTTGGCGGCGCTGCCGTAGCAGCGGCGGTGGCCCCCAGCCAGAGCGAAGGCACTACAATACCCTCCCCTAGCCGCGGACCGGAGGGGCGGGGCGAAACAGCACACATGTGGTCACACGGAAGAGAAACGAGTATTTAAAAGCGGAAACGCACACATTTGTACCCGGCACGGACAAGGGGTGGCACCGACACGTGCAACACACGGAAACGGGCAGGCGTGTTCACCACCCGACCAGACCTGATACGGAGAATGGGGCGTGGCTGGTCGGGTGCGGCAGGTGGCGGGGGCGGGGCGGGCGGCGGTGGGACCGGCGGGTGGCGGTTGGGCCGGCGGGGGCGGGGCGTGCGGTCGTTGGTCTGGCGCCGTGGGACGCGGCGGCAGCAGGAGTAAGGCGTCCTCATCCTGTTCGAAGTCGTCCGTCGCCGACGCCGCGCGGCGTGTAGCCGGGTCTTGAGGCGTCGATGTGTTGGGCACGTCGAGGTGGGCGGGCTTGACGCGGTCAAGCGCGACCACGTCATGCCGGTTCCCGCGGTCCAACGTCATCGTTTTCGCGCTGCGAGCCAGGACCTTGAACGACCCGTCGTACGGGTGCTCCAGCGCTCGTTTGATGGCGTCATGCCGCACAAAAACGTGCGTGGCGTCCTGTAGCGCGCGCGGCACGTGCCCCGAGGGCTTCGGCGCGCGCGGGGGGACGCAGCGGAACTGTCGCATGGCGGCTCGAAGGGCGGCGGCGGGCGTAACCCCCGGGGAGCAAGGTACTCTCCCGGCAGGCGGAGCTTCGTGCCGTAGGTGAGCTCCGCAGCGCTGCATCCCAGGTCCGTTTTGAGAGCTGACCGGATGCCTAGCAGTACGGCAGGCAGAGCGGTGGTCCAGCTTCGGCAGTCCGACGCGTCGTGCAGTGCTGCCTTTAGCTGTCGGTGGAACCGCTCCACCATACCGTTGCTCTGCGGGTGATAGCTGGTCGTCCGTTGCCGGTCGCAGCCCAGCAGGGTCGATAGCTCTTTCCATAGGCCGGATTCGAACTGGGCGCCGCGGTCTGTCACGATGTAGCTCGGAACACCGAACCGGGACACCCAGTCGCTGACGAACGCGCGGGCGACCGTCGACGTGCGCGTGTCGGCCAGCGGGATCGCCTCCGGCCAGCGCGTGTAGCGGTCCACGCAGGTCAGGAGGTGCGTGAAGCCGGCCCAAGGCGGCAGCGGGCCCACGATGTCGATGTGGACCGCGTCGAACCGGTCGTCAGAAGCTGGGAAGACGCCCACTGGCGTCTTCGTGTGCCGGTGCACCTTAGTCCGCTGACAGGGGATGCATGACTGCGCCCACCGTCGGATGTCGCGCCGCATTCCAGGCCAGACGTACCGGCGGGCGATGAGCTCATGCGTGGCGCGGACACCTGGGTGGGCGAGTCTGTGCAGCCGACGGAACACGTGCCGGCGGAAAGGCTCCGGGACCCACGGCCGGTCGACGCCTGTTGACGCGTCGATCAGCAACGTCCGTTCGCTGCTGAGTTTCATGTCGCGCAGCTGGAGACGACTGCCGCCGGGCTGCTGCGTCGACGACACTGCAACTCCGCGCCTCACCGCTGCTAACGGCAGCTCCGTCGCCACCCAGGGCTACATGGTGCACGTCGTGACTCTCACCAACCGTCGATTCCCGTGGAGTTTCCTGGTCGCGAACATGACGTCACCAATCCTCGGCGCCGATTTCCTAGCCCATTACCAGCTGACGGTCGACATGGGCGAGCGTGTGCTCCGGTCAACCAGTGACGACATATGTGTGGCTGGTATCGCGTCCATCGCCCAGCTGGCTGGACTGCGCCGCCTGGAGCTCGCCAAAGGACCGCTCGACGGGCTGTGGGAGGAGTTCCCAACCGTCACTAACGGACCGCCGGGCGCGGTACCGGTGCCGCACAGCGTGACGCACCACATACGGACTCACGGGCCGCCGTGTTTCGCTCGGCCGCGCCGCCTCGCTCCCGACCGTCTGCGCGTCGGCCGACATCCCGAAGACGGCCATCACGACGCTCTTCGGTCTTTGGGAGGCTGTGCGCATGCCCTTCGGCTTGTGTAATGCTGCCCAACGTGTCAGCGCTTCATGGACGAGGTGCTTCGGGGGCTCCCCGCCTGCTTTGTGTATATCGACGATATACTTATCGCCAGCGCGACTCTCGAAGACCACTTCAGCCTTCTGCGCCAGGTTCTGCGACGCCTGCAGGACTATGGCGTGGTGGTAAACAGACCGAAATGCGTCTTCGGCGCTCCGCGGCTCCTATTCCTCGGACACGAGGTATCGACCGACGGCATCACGCCACTGCCGGACCGGGTGACAGCCATCGCCGAGTTCCCGCGACCGACAAACGAGCAGCAGGTGCGACGCTTAGCTGGCATGACAACCTACTACCACCGCTTCGTGCCGAATGCCGCAACACTCCTTCACCCACTGTATCAGCTGCTGGACAAACGCCCTGGCGGGAAACGGACGAAGCTGGTGACGTGGACGGACGCCGCCGACGAAGCGTTCCTCAGCGTCAAACGCGCGCTGGCCTCCGCCACGTTGCTGGCTCACCCGGTGCCGACCGCGCCGCTGAGCGTCCACGTCGACGCGTCCGACACGGGAGTTGGCGCCGTCCTCCAGCAGCACCACGGAGGCGAGTGGCAGCCTCTAGCCTTCTTCTCAAGGACGGTGACACCAACGGAGACGAGGTACAGCACGTTCGGCAGGGAGCTGCTGGCGGTGTACCTCGCTATCCGGCACTGCCGTCACGCTGTCGAGGGCCAGGAGCTGATTGTGTATACCGATCACAAGCCCCTCGTACACGCCGTCGGAAGCTGCACCGATCGCCACTCGCCGCGGGAGACGCGCCGCCTGGACTACGTGGCGCAGTTCACGACCGACGTTCGCCACGTGCCCGGGCGAGAGAATGTGGCGCCTGACGCGCTGTCACGGACGGTGGCGTTGCTTCGTTCTCCACAGCCACCGCTGGACGACCTCACAGCACTGGCCGACGCGCAGGCTACCGACGCGGAGCTGCTCAGGTTCCGCGCGTCGGACCACAGCCTCCAGCTGCGCGACATGAAACTCAGCAGCGAACGGACGTTGCTGATCGACGCGTCAACAGGCGTGGACCGGCCGTGGGTCCCGGAGCCTCTCCGCCGGCACGTGTTCCGCAGGCTGCACGGACTCGCCCACCCAGGTGTCCGCGCCACGCATGAGCTCATCGCCCGCCGGTACGTCTGGCCTGGAATGCGGCACGACATCCGACGATGGGCGCAGTCATGCATCACCTGTCAGCGGACTAAGGTGCACCACCACACGAAGACGCCAGTGGACTTCTTCCCAGCTCCTGACGACCGGTTCGACGCCGTCCACATCGACATCGTGGGCCCGCTGCCGCCTTGGGCCGGCCTCACGCACCTTCTGACCTGCGTGGACCGCTACACGCACTGGCCGGAGGCGATCCCGCTGGCCGACACGCGCCCGTCGACGGTCGCCCACGCGTTCGTCAGCGGCTGGGTGTCCCGGTTCGGTGTTCCGAGCTACATCAAGACAGACCGCGGGGCCCAGTTCGACTTTAGCGCGAGGTGTGTGATAACGTTCGTCGTTGTTCAGCGTTATAAACACAGACAGATGTGGCGTCTACTAACTGATATTTTCAAGAGCACACGATATGCACGTGCGTCTGAGACGAGGGACGCGGCCGGAAGAAAGATGGAAAAACACGCGGCCTGAATAAGAACATATTATAAGAAAAGTGCAAACGAATGATAGATTACGAGGATAATGAATATTAGACTATGTTATTTTAAGCGAAGAACATTTGCGGTGGAGAATTAAAGGAAATAGTTCACCTTCGGAACATTTTTCAGAACACGATTTTATTATATTTTGTAATACAGTTTCTTTTTTTCTTTTCAAAAATGGTCCTGCATCGCGCCAATTCAGGACAGAAGGTCGTAAATTATTAAGTTTATGGTGTGCGACTTTGGTCTGCGCATGCTCTCTGGCAGTGCTGGCACTTTCAGACGGTACGGTACATCATATATGCGCCGCATTCCTTCGTCAAAAAGTGAAATATCTTCGGCTGGAGAGTCTTTTCAGCCAAGAAAAGTTGCAGATAAGGATTTCTCAACACGGGCTACAAAACTGCTATTTCAGTTCAAAACCCCATACTGAAGGTGAACTATTTCCTTTAATGAAAGCGAAGAAATACATTAAGTATATACATGCTAAATATTTGTTTGAGATCGTGGCGCCATCTAGCGATGTTCGCCGCACTTCGCATGGCTGTTGGCGGCGCTGCCGTCGCAGCGGCGGTGTCCCCCAGCCAGAGCGAAGGCACCACAGAGGCCAGTTCACGGGGTCTGCGGCCGCCGCGGCTCCCGCGGCCAAGAGGCGGAGCTTAATTTGAACAACATTGAACACTTTTGCTGCCGCTGATGGCGTCCGATAAATGGCGCGTGTAGCGTTCGCAACGAATAGGCAATTTCATGGAAATCCTCAATGTTTTCTAAAACCACTCAACTACATGAATGAGTCACTACGAGTTTTCATTTTTGGTCAAACAATCACCAGTGAGCTGCGATATCAACAAAACAGTGCGCAACCTTTGTCGGACGCGCGCCATTTATGTCGAAGTTATTTTGCGGCTGCTGCCGAGCAACCGCAGGAGCCGCAGAGAGTAGTCTCTCCTCCCGGATCTGCTCTTTCGTGATTGGCTGACGATTAAGCCCCGCCCTTTTGGCCGCGGGAGCCGCGGCGGCCGCAGACCCCGTGAACAGGCCTCAGGTCTCTACCAACTAATACGTTTCCTTCTAAAGGATAAGTTATAAACTACGTGAAGCTGCTCTCTGATCGCCAATGCCTGGCAGCTCATCGTGCCCCACCATCCTCGGTCTATCACACGGTCACGGGGATAGATACGGTCTGATGAAGTGTGAAAAATTTAGGAAGATGAGGGCATTCCGACTTATGATAACAAATTGGTACTCAGGAAACTGAGAGCAGAGTACGATGCGATCAGAAAGTCCAGTAGATGCCGACAGGCACGTTTGACTCAATCTGCAGGCAGATTGAAAAACAAATGTTTGACATTGCTATATATGCAAGTGCGAGTTACAGCAGAGGTGCAACTGCCCGCGGGACGCTGCAGAGTCCCATCTAAGGAACAGGGCTTCCTGTGCGACCAGCGCCGATCGCGCGATTTGACTGGGGGCGTAGACCAGGCCACCAGCAAACCTGAGGGACGCCCGTTTTCAACGCCGGAGCGCGCGCTTCCACCAAGAGTAGCGGAGTCCGACAAGGATGAACACCGCTGGCGACGGGGGCAGCGCGGCCAATGAGACCGCCAGCACCGCCACCGGTGACGCCGCCCGCGGCCGTACCAGCGGCAGCGGCGGCGGCGGCAGCGGAAGTGGCAGCGATGGCGAAGGTGGCGGTGGCGGTGGCGGTGGCGGCCGGCGGCGGCAGCGGCGGTAGAAGTGGCAGCGATGGCGGAGGCAGCAGCGGCAGCGGAGGCGGCGGAGGCGGGTGCGGTGGAGGTGGCAGCGGTGGCGGCGGCGGCGGCAACAGCGGCGGGTGCGGCGGCAGCGGCGGCCGAGATGGCAGCGGCGGCGGCATTGGAGGTGGAGGTGGCAGCGATGGCGGAGGCGGCGGCGGCGACGGCGACGGCGACGGCGACGGCGACGTGACCTCCGAGATCGTCATCACCAGTGACGCCCGCCCCCCCCCCCCCCCTCCACGACGGCACCGGTAGCGGCGGCACGCGCTGGAGCGCCGGAAGCGGCAGCGAGACCAACGAGACTACCAGCACCAGCGGCTCTGACGATGAAGATGACGCAGATTCGTCCCTCCCAACTCTGCTACCCTGGACAGAGATCCGGATCGCGTAACGCAGACAGCTC
>JAXIVJ010003549.1:75000-80000 GCA_036785665.1 Chirona hameri
TGCTTCTACTGCAGCGAACATTGCAGTTACAGACCTACGAAGCACCCATCACAAGATGTGCATTTTCAAGACGAGTGGCGGCATTATTTTCGATTGGAAATCCAATGGAAATTGACAAAGTTTTGGCCAATAATATTTATAGCTTATGAACACGATGCGTTTCGGTGACGGTCGGTTCCAATAGCGAAAACGAAGTGCGGTAGGAATACTAATGACGTATGCGAAACGTCACAAAATTTGGTCCACTAAAATATGACCAAATATACCCAACGGTTTTTGCGTTGAAACTCAGCAACTAGGTCGTTTTGGAAGGAAAAAATTCAGATTTGGAGATTTATCAGTACTCCCTACAATATGACTATCTCAGTTAAAAACTAATGTTAAAGGTGTACTATTCCCTTTAACAGGAGCACAGGCCGGCGGGACGCGCCACTCCTCCACCTCTGTGCTCTGTTCTGTACCGTCCTCTCGCGGACCGCTTGTTGGCGTTCGCGGCGGCTGACGTAACAACTGATGACGTCACCAACACCTCGTTTACGTCACACTTCCGATCTATGTATTCACGACCCAAGTCAGTCACTTCAACGCCAACACAGCATACGAATATTGTCCACCGCACCAGCACATGCCACTGTACTAACGATCGTACCATAAGAGCGGGCGGCGGCGAATGGAACGATACAATAAATAAAGGCTAACACATAATACCGAGTTTGAAGACCAGACGAACATCGAGCCACAGTCAAGCTACAGGAATGCACGCTATAACAGGCGCCGTCCTACCCGGTGGCCTACAAAGCTCAGCTCTCCGCTCGACTGACTGTGTGGTGTTTGCCGACCACTTCCTCGGCGGGTCCACCGGCTCCAGCTGCAGCCGCCGCCGACCAGTGCCTCGGCTGGCTGCCCCACCGCACAACGCCAACGAGATCACCACCAACGCCGCCTCGCACGGCCCACCTCCCCCGAAACAAAAATCGACCACGACACGCAACTTCAATACAAAGTCACTGCCGCTGAACCGGTGTCACGCCAATCGTGGCGGCGGCGATGATACGGCACTCCAGGAGGACACCAGCGGAGACCGGCGCCCGCCGCCCGCCTCTGTCTCCGCGCTGGTCAGCGTCGACGCCGTCCCCTGCGGCTAGTCAAAGTGGCCAATTTGTGTTATTAGCGACGACGAGCCGATCGCAGGCCCGACCGTGCCGGCCGCCATAGGGTTTTTAGTCTAAAGTTGTATATTCTGCGCATTAGCTCGCGAGTTACTGGGGTATATTTCATAACGCGACTTACTGGGGGGGGGGGGCTATTTTTTTGCCCCCCCCCCGTCCCCTCGGATCTCCGGAACTACTGGACCGAATGTAAAAATTCAAACGGCATTCGATAGCCCTGGGAAATATATCGAGGGAAACATAATATTAGTGACTTCGGGGTCACCGATGACGTCACAGGTCAGGTCAAGTACAAAATGTTTTTTTTTGTCCAAAAATGTCCACATTTTCTAGGAATTACTTTTTGAGGAAAACAGCAATAAAGTATGATATTTATCATATAACATAGGAAATGCCGGTCACCGTTTCGCCAATTTAAATGTTCGCGTTATACTCACTATGCCAATAGCTACCAACGGCCGCGGCGCGGCGATGAGAATCGGGATGTCAAAGAATGAATTACTGCTTACAACGTCCAGCCCAAAAGAGCCATGTAAACGGCATGCCAGCTAATACCTTGGACGATCGTCTTTCACTGTCAGATAGCTCTCCCTTAGAGACCCATTGCGTGTGGAGCTCTGACACGGTCTGACACATCTGACCAGCCATCGCTAATAACACAAACTACCACACTTTATCCCCGGCCTGACTAGCACAGGCCGCCGCCGTACTCGTCATCATCCTCAGCAGCGTCCTCAGCGGCGGCGGCGTCCGGAGCGGCGGCGTCCGCGGCCTGCCGACAGACACAGCAATAGAGCTCACCCAGCCGACACAACTCTATTGAGGGAAACTTCATTATCAGGAGAGTTAAATAAACATATATCTCAAGAGACATTTTTGATGGAGGCCTATTTTTCCTAATGGCCGGCTGAAGACAGAATCATAGGAATATCATTAAAAAATGAGAAAGGCGGTGAAACTTTGATCTTGTCTTGAGAGAAACCCGTTTCACATGCACTTTCACATGCACAATTTGTTAAAGGGATTATACGGGTTTCCGTCCTGAAAGAAAATACACTCTTTTGCAGTTGTATGAGCTTTAAACACGTTTAAGACATATAGCAGGGACCTCAATGCTCATTTAGTCCATTATTTTAGCAATTATCAGCGTTAAAACTTTTGCGTTTTTCGAGACTTGTATCAGATAACGAGTACTTGATCGGCATTACTGTCCACCACTTTGATCTTATATCAATTTTAGAGTTTTGAATTATCTGCAAGTCCTACACTGGATCACACAATGATTATGCAATTCAAAACTTACGGGACTCTTTATTACTACACACTGTTCGTTCAGTTTTTTTTTGTGGTTTTCTTATCTCTGGCCGGAAGCGTTGAGAATTTGGTGGTAGCGTATTATTTTTTTCTGGCATGAAAATTCATGAAAAATATATAATTTTATGGGAAAAACTAGGTAACTATATATGTCTATATCTGCATGTCGTTGGAACAAAAAAAAATATTCTTCTCTCAAATATTGCTTATTTTACCGAAAATGTGCCTTAAGTGAGTTGTTTTTATTAGCATAAAAGAGATGACTGTCTCTACCTCAGCAGGTCCTGCAGAAAGTACGCGTTGGCATCACCGCGCACTTTGAAATGTCCTTACGTGCAGAAGAGGTCATTTCCAGAAAAAAATATGGCTACCGTGGGACTTCTACCACCTTTATAAGTACGTTTTACTATGTAACTCAATTATTCTGGGAAAAAAAACGTATAATCCCTTTAAGAGATTCGAGCTCTTCTCGTCTTGACGAACCTTTGGCCATCTAAAATATTCCTCATTAAGCTTTTTTTTTGTGTGAAAAATATTGATAAAAAGCGGCCACACCCCACCCCTGCCCCTGTTCCTATGGCTCCTATGGCTGAATACATTTCTGCCTATGAGAGGCCAATTTTAAACACCAGTAAAAAGCCTTAATGGGCGATGGCCGAGCGGACCTTTCACATACGCTCGGAGCCTGAGATAGAAGTAGCGGTTCGCACGTGCGCACGTGCATAGTGACTTGAGTTCCACTATGCGCCAAATTACTTAGTCGTTCCTAAGATGCATGTACATTTTCATCTCGATTGGTGCGGTAATTTCCGAGATCTGAAATACGGAGGCGACCGTGCGCACGTGCATATTGACGCACGACCCGCCACATGTAAAACAGCTGTTATTCACACACTAGTCTGCATGCAAAATCTCAACTCGATAGCTCCAGTAGTATAGGAGGTACACAATAGAGGTTCGCAAGTGCGCACGTGTATATAGATTTGAGTTCCGCCTGGTGCAAACCTACTAACAGTCGTTGCTCAGGATGAATGCAAATTTTCACCTCGATAGGTCAAGTAGTTTCCGCGATCTGAAGTACAGTGGCGCACGTGCGCATGTGCATCTTGGCTTACGTACCGGCACGTGTAAAGCAGCTAGTAGTCATAAATAAGCCTGCATTAAACAAACAAAAACTCGATAGACCAGTGGTTTCGGATATACAAAATAGGGGGCTCACACGTGCGCACGTGCCATGAAACGTCGGATTTAGCACGTGGAATATAGCTAGGATGTCAGTAGGAAGAAATAAACAAAATTTCACCTTAATCAGCCCAGTAGTTTCTTAACCCGCACACTGCAGGGGGCTTGCACCGAACACGAACTGCAAGGGGGGGGGGGGGGGGGGTGATTTCCGCCCCCCCCGTGAGATCTCGAAAACTACGCTACGTAGCAACAAGCGGAAAACGGAATTTGATAGTTTGATATAAGTTCTATCGAAAGTATTAAGTATTTGTTTAGGTCAGGTCAAAATTGAGGTCACCAGAGGTCATCAAAGGTAAAAATTCCAGTTTTTCCTGTTTTAGGACTTCGCTCCAGAAATTCCCATATATCTCGGAAACTATACTTGTTAGAAACAAACGGAAAAAAAACAATCGCCAGCCAGTGCACTTTTCAATCGAAAAGCTGTCCTCAAATTTGATCTCAGGTCAATATTTGAGGCTCCAAAGATCAAAAAAGAAAAAAATGCTGCTTTTTTGCAAAATCGTTTTTCGCTATTTACCTTTTACTTAATAAAGATAACGGAAAACTGTTGACGTCTTTGTGTTTATCTCGTCAAGGCGCTTCGAATGATATACATGATGATCTTGTTAAGTCAACTTAAACATTTTACCTAAGGTCAAGGTCAAGTGGTGACCCAAGGCCATGTTGCATATGGGCAGACGTGTCTCGACGAGACAAACACATTGCTGTCTGTTTTACTTCTCTATCTTCATTATGTCGGGAGTTATTGCCAAACAAGTGATGGTGACCTCGGATGACCTCAAATGACCCCATAGGGGTCACTAAACACAACTTAAACTTGGATCATCAAGAATATCCTATAATAACATTATCCAGAAGTAATTGGACTAATATCATGCATATCCTTGAAATAGGAAGCATTTGTATATTTCCCCATTGACTTATTATGAGAGGTTACGAAATTGACCTGAGCTTAGGTCACCGATATCAAAATTCCGAGATACACGAATTGTAAGTACTTATGCCCTCATGACATCCTGTAAGTTTCAAACTGATCAGTGAGAAACTCTGGCTTTGGCACAACTGCAAACATTTTTGGAGGTGGGGTCACTTGACCTGGTCTGGTGACCTGACCTGAGATGACCTGAGGTTATTTTTTTTTCTCAAAGTGTGCGCAATTGATGTCCTAACAGGTGTGCCAAAACCCATCGGCGCTGCGCGCCGTTGTTTTTTCGCTATCTACGAAAAACATGACGGGGGGGGGGGGGGGGGCGGAAATCAACCCCCCTGCAG
>JAXIVJ010003550.1:0-32500 GCA_036785665.1 Chirona hameri
GGTCGAGGCAGCCTTTAACAGTAAGTTGATAACCGCTTCGCAGTCTCTCCGCGTCGTTCATTACCTCGACACCGACTTTAAGCCGGCTTGCGTCCCCCAGGAAGTCCTGTGGCACATATAGAGTGTATGCAATGTAATATATTACTGGGATTATATGTAAAATGATTTTCTGAAAAGCATTCATCAGTCAGTCCCCCAAGACAGTTGGGACAATATCACCTTTGTGTTGGCTTGATAGGTTTACTAGTTTGGGTCCTGTTCGGAACTGTGTTCAGAGTGTAAAAGAGCAACGGTATTGTATAATACTGCACAAGGCCGGTGTAAATACATTTTCAAGACCGAGGTGCTTTCTTGATTTTTGAACGAGGCCGAAGGCCGAGGTAAAAAATCAAGAAAGTGCAGAGGTCTTGAAAATGTATGCCGGCCGAGTGTGGCATGATTTTTACCATATGCCGCATGTGTCATTCAACGACATTCATATTTACTAATCATGACTATTGACTAAGTCCATGTCATCGATCGTATCTGGGAGCGCAATAGCACATCGCTTCGTGTATTTTCTGAAACGCTCACAAACCCCTTCTGGAGGGAGGTATTTATTGCACGGTCAGATGTGGCCGAAAATTGTCCGATCATAGGTGAGGGCTTACTTAACCCGCGAGTTACTGGGGGGGCTATTTTTTGCCCCCCCCCCCCTCCCGTTATTTTGCAATAACTCCTAAACGAACACTGGTATCGTCACCAAACTTGCAATACCTTCTCTCACATCAATTCTACACATGTTGGCAAAATACAAAATATGAGGCTATGATAGGTCAACCTGGAATGACGTCAGAGTAACGTCATGTTCTTCGGTTTTTGTTGCAAAATAATGGTTTGCGGAAAACGCTGTCACAGGTGCGATATTTGAGATAAACTAAATTGTTTTAAATCATATTACTGACAATAGACCGGGCTATCAAACTGCTATCTCGGATTTTTGAGAGTTTTTTATTCAAAATTTTGAGAAATCCAAATACATTATTTTTTTTTACAAAATTTTCAAGAAAAAATCAGAATTATCCAAAAACCGGAATATATGTGATCGAGACGTATGCGGTGAGTATGTGTACCAAATTTAAAGTCGATATCTTTAAAAATGACCGAGCTATGATCTATAAATGACAAAAATCGACCACTTCTCACAGCATTACTATGCATAAAAAACGCATTTCCATTTTTGCTTTTTACTTCTATATATATGGAACAAACAATATTCTAAGGTCATTTTTAGCGTTCTAGACGAAAAACAAACCCATAAACATTTGTTACAACGCCTAATAACCGTAATCTGCAGTTTGACCTCGTGACCTCGGTTAACCTTGACCTGACCCAAGGTCATAAACAGCTTAGAAAGGTACTTAGAAGTGTCAGACACACGAATCATACCGATTTATCGACAGTTTATGCGTTTAATATCGCAATTTTGCGCGACAATTCCATCCATCGAGACCTTTTGACACGGTCAAACATTTTGTACTTGACCTGACCTGTGACGTCATCGGTGACCCATAGGTCAACAATATTATGTTTCCCTCGATAAATTTCCCAGGGCTATCGAATGCCGTTGGAATTTTTACATTCGGTCTAGTAGTTCCGGAGATCAGAGGGGGGCAAAAAATAGCCCCCCCCCCCCCCAGTAAGTCGCGTTATGAAATATACCCCAGTAACTCGCGGGTTGAGATATGGCTGTGGTTTTCAGATGCAACGACTAGAGTTTGTACTAGCCGATTGAAGCTATGGCAAGACAGAGGTATCGTACGGTTAGTGATATTCTCAGGGAAGATGAAACTTTAACGAGCTAAAAAAAAATATAAGGTGGGAGGCATAGAGATGGACATTGATATGAGATGGACATTGACATTGACACATTGATACTCTCGCTTAAATATAACGTTAATAATTCTTTGGGAAACAGAGCACTCCCAAACCCAGTGATACATCCGATCATTAGCTTTGCTTTATCTAAGAAGAAGCGCACGAGACACCTTTATGAGCTGCTATTGCAAGGTATCCCAAGGGCGGACAACGCATGGGAAAAGTATTGGGATAAAAAACTGATAAATATAGCGTGGCCAGAGTGCTTCCGTGCGAAATTATAATAGATCAACATATTATGCAGCATTGCATTATAAGATTATTTCAAGAATTTGTGTCACAAACTACTAATTGTATAGAACAGGTATCAAAAGCCAGCCGCTATGTGAGAGCTGTGGTCATGCTTTAGAAACAGTGGAACACAAATTGTGTAATTGCCGTAAGGTGAAAGCGTTCTGGCAGAAAATAAAATTATGTTTCGGAGAATATGGTATAACTGAGGAATTCAACCAGACTCAGGTGCTGGTACCAGAACCAGCTGGTAAAACAAATAAAGAGATTGTGAATCACGTTATTATTGCGGGTAAAGCACACATACAGCATTCTGACAGTATCGAAACTATTCAACCTTTCATCAACAAGTTGTATAAAGATAAAGAAACTGAGAAGTATGCGGCGGTTATGAGTGGCGAACTTGGGCGTTTTGAAAAGAAATGGGGAATGTTGTGCCAATTGGGAGATGAATAAGACATTACATCTTTACGTAACCTTGCTACCGAGCCTCTTCATCCATTGGTCTAGTGGGCAACTGATTTAGAGGGTCTTAGTTATGTGCAATGTGTGAGAGCAGAGTTGATGATGTTTGATTCTCTCGCATATACGTATGCTGTGTTGGCGATCGTCCCCCGCGCGATTATTGAGCTTATTTAAAGGACCTCGGAAAACCTTGGAAAACCTTGGTTCACCTTGGAAAATTTTTACCCAAAACTATTTGATTATATTTTGTCATACAATTTCTTTTTATATTGTCAAAAATGGCCTTATATCGCGCCGATTCAGGACAGAAGGCCGTAATTTTGTATTGTTTATCAAAACTATATGCATACTCTCTGAGTCAGAGTCCTGACGTCACGCGAATGTAAAAAAAATGGTTCAGCCAATCAGATTCGAAAGTAGTCGCGTAAAGATAGACTCGCATTGGAGATGTGCCAACCGGCGGCCGGCGATCGCTTGCTAGCACCAGCTGCAAGCTGATTGGCTGATGGTATAGCCTCTGCCCGGGCTAGAACCAGTACAACATTCTTTCGCCAGCACCGCATTCCTTCGCCAAAAACTCAAATATATTCGGCTGGAAAGTCTTTTCAGTCAAGAAAACTTGCAGATAGGGGTTTCCCAACACGGGCTACAAAACTGCTATCTCAGTTTAAAACTAATGTTGAAGGTGAACTATTTCCTTTAACCCTCGCCCTACGGGAGCTTTTTTCACCTTCGCCCTACTGACAGGCCCCCCTGACAGGCCCCCCCCCTCCTGTTAACTTCCAAACCAAGTAACTTAGAGCAATGCAGTAAGAACCAGCATGTTGCCTGTCATGAGAGGAATCTAACAGTATGCGATTTTTAGGTTTCAGGTCAACGGATCACCTTCCAGGTCAAGTGAATGACCTCGGATTTACCACGTCCAGAACAGTGATTTTGCTCTTCAGCAAACCTCAAAATTAGAAATTGATAAATGTAAATAAAAAGGCATGTTCATGGACCAGTTTTGGCTCATAAATACAGAAAAGGTAATTATTTGTTCGTATCTTGTCAAAAAAAGTCAAAAGTTATTTTAAAAAATGACGTCATCAGTTTCTTACACTTACGGAGCCATCACTCAGTCAGAAATGAAGATATTGCTTTGAAATTTGGTATCAGTATTATCCATACTAAGTTCTCTCACATATATTCTGGTTTTTCTCAAATCTTTGAAAATTTTGATTTTGTAGGGATTTAAAAAAAAAAACATTTTATTTTTATTTTAGGGGTCAAAAACCCAATTTTTTTTTTATCTGAGATTTCCATTTGAAAGAGAATGACATTTTGTATCTTTGGTGAATTGTGTTTGCAATTTTCTTCTAAACTCTATTTTCTACGATTTTTCAAATATTTATAATTTTTTACCAACCTGACGTCATCAAAACGTCATTATTTCCAAAATTTCTCAACCAATTTCAAATAAATTTGTACAGACTACGTATAATTGCTGTAAACTCAGCTACCGAAAATTTCAGCAAGATGCACCGCATGTGTAAACAGTTATTCAAGAAAAACCTCAGGGGGGCTGTCAGGCCCCCCCCCCCCCGAAGGGCGAGGGTTAAACCATCAACCGTGTTTATTATTTAGTTGATGTGTTGTTATGTGAGAGCTTTTTATGATGACCAACCCCCCTTCAAATGCCACGTGACCAAAACGGGGCGGAGCATGACCATATATGGCAGGTCCAAAGGTTGATTTTTTTGGCGCACTTAGGCTATTGTTTTGCCGCACTATTATTTTGCCGGTGTAGGGCTGTAGGTATTGTTTTGATCACGTGATACATGTATTATTGCTAAACAGTCAACTCCTCATATTAATTTATTACTGACCAATATATCAATATTGGTCAGTAATAAATGAATATGAGGAGTTAACTTTATATATGTCAATATGAATGTTAACCATTTCGTATTGCATTATCTGAGGGCGGGCTTGGTCACATGTTAAATGCAGCCATGTTTTGTTTGTATTGAATAGGGAGGTCTAAAAAACTGTCCAGATTAGCAGGCAAGCTCCGAAACTACTGCACCGATCTGAGTGATTTTTCACCATTCAATTTGAACTGGTCGGAATGGGTGCCGTTTTGCATTTTATCCACTTTAGTCTAATCTAAATGAACCAAATTGGATCAAAACCTGTAGTTCAAATTTGCAGGCAAGCCTATGCTCCGAGGCTATGGGACCGATCTGCGTGATTTCCGCACCATTCGATGCGGCATGGTGCAAAACGGTGCCGTATTGCGTTTTTTTTACAGATTGGTTCACTTTAAGTGGACCAAATCGGACCAAAACCACCAAAAACCGTTGCAGGCAAGCCCATGTTCCGAGGCTATGGAACCGATCTGCATGATTTTTTCCCCATTCGATCCGGCGTGGTCCAAAACGATGCCCTTTTGCGTTTCATACAGATTGGTTCACTCTAAGTGGACCAAATTGGGCCAAAACCACCAAAACCCGTTGCAGGCAAGCCCATGCTCAGAGGCTATTGAACCGATCTGCATTATTTTTTTCCACATTCAGTCAGACGTGGTCCAAAATGGTTACGTTTTGCGTTTTATCCTGATTGGTTCATTCTAAGTAGACCAAATTGGACCAAAACCACCGAAACCAATTGCAGGCAAGCCCATGCTCCGAGGCTATGGAACTGATCTGCGTGATTTCTTCACCATTCGATCCGGCGTGGTCCAAAACGGTGCCGTTTTGCGTTTCATACAGATTGGTTAACTCTTAAGTGGACCAAATTGGGCAAAAACCACTAACAACTGTTGCAGGCAAGCCCATGCTCCGAGGCTATGGGACTGATCTGCGTGATTTCTTCACCACTCGATCCGGCGTGGTCCAGAACGGTGCCGTTTTGCGTTTTATCCAGATTGGTTCACTTTCAGATTGGTTCACTAAGTGGACCAAATTGGGTCAAAACCACCTAAAACCGTTGCCATTGGTATGAAGCTGTCCGCTCCGGAGCCATGCTACTGCAAAATATGAAGGTTAAAATAAACACACAAAATACCATAAAAAGCTCCAATTATTTGTGCACATCGCCCTATGATAACTTTAGTCTCAACGGGCTGGCATCATACTTCGTTTTACATTAGTGATTACGCTTCCACGACTCGCTATGTTAATCTAATGGGAGTTTCGGCACGTGCAAAATAGTTAAGGTACAAAAAAGTGGAGGAGCCCAAGGAGCGGTTGCACGTGCTATTCTCTAGTGGCTAACTCGAAATCTTGCTGATCGGTTCATAATTCGCTTGGTCACGTAATTTTGTAATATGGCGCAACCATATCTTTACAGACCTTGATGATGACATTTCACTCATCATAATCAAAATACACTGTCTTTCAAGTAGTTTTGTAAGCGATAGGATGTAGAGATTCTAATAAAATAATGAGAGAGAAAAAAATCCAGGTCATCGAGAGGGAAATGCCAAATTGTAATTCACGCTTTGACTTTGATGACATTGAAGAAAAGTCTAGGGACTTTGTTCATTCAATGAAGAGCACGAAACAAAAAAAAAAGTTTGGATCTCCATCTTCTTATTATGAGCCTCTTGCTCCTTGCAAGAGGCCCATAATAAGAAGATGGAGATCCAAACTCCGTTTAAATCCCTCTCAAAACAAGTAATGAACAACATCATATGCTCTTTTCATATCGATGCAGGGGAGGAGTGAAAATTCAGTAAGCAATGGCATCGTGCGTGGTCTCGGGAGGTAACTACTCGAAAGTCCTGGAGGAAGCCGGGCCTACATTCAAGGTCTACATCGGCCTCAGCGATATCAACCTCTTCGGCATCGGCTTTTCCGATCATCCTAAACATAAGTGGATGCTAGAACGTGACCATCATTAACCAGCACTAGGTGAACGTACAGTGACATCAACGCATTCTGCTCACCATATTTGTGTTTGAAAAGTGCAGCCGACAAATGTATATGAATTATGGATGAAATGTTTTTCCTCAATTGCCATATATCGATATTAAATATGACTTTACTTTGTCTGAGCTGTGTTTCGCTGCTTTGATTTCGGCATTTGAAGCGAAGCCGACAAAGCCGACATCTTTCAAAATTCCAGTCAAGTTTGTATCACAAACTGTTTTCACGTGCTCTGGTGTAACAAAAATGCCCGTGTGCATGGTCATTTGTATTACACCACTGCATACCACACCTCTCTGCACACACACCACTGCATACACCTCACACCTCACGGCCAATGCATTTTGATGTCTCCGGCATATGGTAACGATTGGAAGCGCACACGATAATGTGAGCAAATTGTTCAATGAAGTAGAATGTTCGTAGTGAAAGATGAAATTATACAACCTTGAATAACGAGCATTTCCCTCTCCCCTACACCTGTGATAGGAAATATTACAAGCAGCGGAACAATTTGATTCCAAGAGGGTGAACATTTGACAACCCTCCAGTGAAATCAATCAAACGACAAGGTGAAGAAATCAGCAATAAAATTAGATTGTTCCTGATTCGATTTATTGAAAGTTTGTCATACCTTGAGTTCTTCCGGAATACGGCGCATGCGGTTCAGGCGGATGAGCAGACAGAAGCCATCAGGAGTTGCCAACTGTAGAAGCGCCACCCGTGAATTCCCGCCTTTCTTCTTCTTCTCTGGATTCCACTCAGCGTCCATCCCGATGCATGTTTCTCCCGTCTTCGTCATGTGCCTACAAAGACACCACAAGTCTCAAACATTTCCAAAAAGTTATCAAACCCGAAATATATGATATAGAGATAAGTACAGACAACACGTATATTGAAAGTTATTTTGATAGATGGATGCCTGAGGGAAGCCAAGCCAGGTCGTCACTTTTGTATCGGCCGCTTTTAGTGTTAGAAATGACAGAGTTTAAATAACATGTCTACACTGTCATATTCTGATCTTAAGTGATTCGTTATTGAATTAAATTTTACATGACATCCACTCAACATCCTAGACGGCGCTGTTAGTAAAATGACCATTATTATTGGATGGTTCGCGTAAAAGAAGCGACAAAGTATGTTTGACAGTAAAATTGAGATGATGCGCAATGATGATCTCTGTGAACTAAAATTGACCTCGAACAACGTGCTAAATCCTAACTTTAATACAGATGATAATTGGTGTTTAAGGACGCTGTAGCCATAGGTAGCCACAGTGACAGTATATGGTGTCCAGCAACCTATATGATAAATGAAAGCCATATAGTCAAAACATTGGTTTAAAAGCTGGCCACTGGGCCGATCTAGTTAATAGCAGTGACCAATGTTATTTCCAACAGTTCAATATTCAACAGTCTGCCAAAGTGGGTATACTTCTAACCTGATGATCTCCATAATTCCCAGACGACATCCATCGAAGTCGTCCGCAACCCAGA
This sequence comes from Chirona hameri, assembly GCA_036785665.1. Lineage (NCBI taxonomy): Eukaryota > Metazoa > Arthropoda > Thecostraca > Balanomorpha > Balanidae > Chirona > Chirona hameri. The sequence goes on from JAXIVJ010003550.1 coordinate 8,021, forward strand.
CCACAGTTGTGCGAAGTTGCTGGGTAAATTGCATGTACAGCATTTTAATGCTTTGTAGATCCGGCATACCTGTGGAGGCATTCCATTCGACATGAGTGTGCATAGGCGTAAGACGTAGGAGCAGGGGGGGGGGAGTACGGCACCCTCGCTTTTGAGTTTTGCTCGGTGAGGATTTTTTATGACAAAGATTTCTTTGGGGATTTGAGCTATTCTCTTCTTGGTGTTCCTTTTGTTCTCTCAAACTTTAACAAAATACAGATTTTAGTAAAAATTCTGACCAAAATGTGTGTGGGGGGGGCATCGCCCCCGCCCCGGCACTCCGGTTGCAACGCCGTCTGATTGTAGACGCACTTTTACACCCGGCTATGTTCCCTTTAGAGGCTTCAACCCATGACACCCTGGTCCCTTTAGATCCGCCACAGGCTTAAAGGGAATGTTCCCTCTTTCTAAAAGTTGTCAAATATACGCTGGTTGTAGTCGAAAATATGAAGTAAGTGCTGCTGAAAACAATAGTGATATTTTTTTATCTCGAACAGTCACTTAACTTAATACAGATAAAGTTTTTGCATTTGGGATGATGGCGTGATTATTGAGCTATAGACCGCCGCTGATTGGCTGACAAAGTGGGATTGGCTGACAAAGTGGATGTCAGCCAATCAGCGGCGATACTAGCCTAGACCCCATTTTTCAAATTATAAACTAAATTGCTTAAAAACGGCTAAGTTTTGGGGGAAATGACCTTAGTATTTTCCACATTTCAATAACGGCCAAAGAGAAGAAACTATCTCAGTTCAAAACCAATACAAAGGTGAAACATTCCCTTTAAACGTTTGTCCAACTAAGTCCGGAAGGAATGCCTCAAATGTCCACCTGACCCGTTGTTTGAGGAAGCACACAACATGACAAAAACACAACATAACGAAATTCATCCGGCTGCCAAGAGCCACTTACGGAACATCGTTGAAAGCAGCCACCAGTCGAACCGGGGGATCTTTGGGAAGCGCATCTCCTGCGAGCTGCACGCGCGCGGCACTGGTGCAGCGGTACTGGTGAGTGGTACAGCCGTGCACGGCTCAGCTCACCCCGGATGGTGGCCCGCGCGGCCCGATAACAGAGCCAGGAGCTCTGTGAATCCCCTTCCCAGAGGCGGGTTCAGGAAATGTTCGGACAAAGCTCTACCCCGTACACGACTGAAAATAGCTGAATGCTGACATATTTTCTGATTTCAGCGAAAATCTAAGGAACTTCTACGAAGAGAAGTTAAACAGCCGTCACGAACAAGTTCTGTTTGTTTTGAATAAGCTTTGAATACACAGGGAAGTGAACTATGTTGTTTTGCTCTCATTTTCTCAAGCGTTCTGAGAATTTGCCCCAACCCAGTGGCGGCGGATAAGGGGGGGGGGGCAGGGGCAAACATATTATTTTGCCCCCTCCCCATAAATGTATAAGAGGGGCTCTCCAAGAAGTTGGCCCTGAGGTGCCCCTCGCCAGCCTGAGGGGCCCTCTAAGTCCGACAGAAGGCTCTCAGTCTGCCTGAGGGGGCCCTTGGTAGGCCTGAGGGGGCCCTTGGTAGGCCTGAGGGGCCCTCAGTAGGCCCGCGGGGCCCTCGGAAGGCATGAGACTTCAACATGGGCCTGTCCGACGTTTTTTTGCGACCATTTAGGGACCCTGCAAAATATAGTGGCCTAAATCCGAGGAGATACCATTTCGCGCCATGTTTTGGGTGGGGGCCTTTGGCCGTGGGAGGGGGCCCTTTGGCCGAGGGGCCCCCTGGTTTTCTTTGCCCCCCCCCCCCTCTGAAAATACGATCCGCCGCCACCAGGGGCGCAGCCAGGGGGGGAAGGGGGCAATTGACATGTCAAGGGCCCTCAGAGACACTGAAGGACTTTCGACGCCGGCCCAAGGGGCCTCTTGTGCATGCCCAGGGACCCATTGAGCCCACCGAGGGGCCAACAAAACTGTCCAAGGCCTCTCGAGCATGTCCAGGGGCCCATTGAGCACACTTGAGTGCGCAAAAACATGCCCAGGGACCTTTCGAGCATGCCCTGGGGCCCATTGAGCCCACTCAGGGGCACCAAAAACCTGCCCAGTGGCCTCTAGAACATGTCTACTTGTCCAGGGGCCAATTGATCCCACCCACAGCCCAACAAACCTGCCCAGTGGCCTCTCGAGCATGTCCAGGGGCCTATTGAGTATGTTCAGGGGCCTCTCGAGCCTGGCCAGGGGCCCATTATAGCCTGTTTTGGGGCCTCTTGAACCCGCCCAGGGGCCCATTATAGTTTTCCCAGAGGCCCATCGAGTCTGTTCAGGGGCCTCTCGCACCTGCCCAAGGGACATTAGAGCCTGCCCAGAGGCCTCTCGAGCTTGCCCAGGGGCCCATTGAGTCTGTTCAGGGGCCTCTCGAACCTGCCCAGGGGCGTCTCGAGCTTGCCCAGGGGCCCATTTAGTCCGTTCAAGGGCCTCTCGAACCTGCCCAGGGGCTATTAGAGTCTGCTCAGGGGCCTCTTGGCTTGCCAAGGGGCCATTGAGTCTGTTCATGGCCCTCTCGAGCTTATCCAGAGGGCCATTGAGTCTGAGAACGGGGCCCTCGAGCCTGCCCAGGGGTTGCTAGCCGTCGCCTGGAGCACCTGTTATAGCTGGAGCGCCTGGTAGCCGTGGTCGGCGCGGTCATAATGAGCGGTAATGTGCTGTACTCTGACCCACCTGGTGCAATGTTTTCTTGGGGGTTAAGAAATGGTAATTTGATAAGTCTGATGAGTTTTTGAATTCGGGGGGTGATGGTAGTGCAAAACAATTTAACAATTTTCCTCTCAGGAGAGTGTGTGCTGCAATATTTGTCAGCCAGGGGCGTCGCCGACGGGAGTATCGGGGGGGGAGGTCTAGGCAAATCCCCCCACTTAAAGAAGGTGGAGAGGGTCGACCCCCCCCACACACACACACACACACACACAACTTTTTGCTGGGAAAAAAATAACAATTTATCGTAAAAATTGCCTTTGCAGTGCAGTCAAAATCCATCTATCTAGTGTCAAAAACTGGCAAATTGCGCGCCGCTTCGCGGCATGACAGAAGTTTCGCAATTGCCTATACAAATTTGGAAAATGGAAAAAAGAATTTCATTAAGTGTCTGGCAGAGGCTCTCTTTGGCGGTTATTGCTGGCCCCAGGGCCCATTCCCTTCATACAATATTAACTTCTAAAGGGAAATAATGACCTTTTTCCACAAAAATGGAGTTAGCACTTGAAATCGCCAGACGAGACCAAAATATATTGTAAATTCATCACATTTTGCATGAAAACTTTCCTACCGAAAGATATTTCAAGTTAAAGTTGATAAGCGTTCCACACTTTTAACGACCGGTACTTGCAAGAACTTTTGGTCCTCATCAAACTGCGGGCTTTTCCCGTATTGTTTTTTTACGTAATGGAGTGGAAAATATATTGTGCGTTCTGCTTGTTGTGATTATATGCCCGGCGATCTTCTAAAACTAACAGCGATTGGAAAAAGTGGCAATAAAATCGGAAGCTCATCGATGCACATCAACGGCGGCATAGTTAGTGGTTGCGACCCTCAATTTTTGAAAATAAATTCATTTGTTTTCAACATTAGGAGTATTGTATAATTTGTCTGTGGCTGTATATAACACTATGCTTTATATTATCATGAAAAATAATAATTGATCCCCAAAAAACTAACAAACAATAACACAAAACTGGCAATTAAATCGGAAGCTCATCGATGCACATCGACGGCGACCTATTTAGCGTCGGCGATTTGTTTACAAAGCATTGTCATGCTTCTCGGCGCACTTAACCATTGTGGCGAGTTGTTGCTAGTAGCGCTTTCGTTCTCCATGGCAACCAGGCGTGAGCCAATGAAAAGCCAGAACGTATTCCCTTTCTGGCTTTTGATTGGTTGACGCCTGGTTGCCATGGAGAACGAAAGCGCTACTAGCGTGTGTCCGAGCAGCGCTCAGTTTGATCGGAAATGTCACAGAGCCTCCAAAAAATGCCGCAATCGATGTAAACAATGGTAGGGAAGGGCGAATTTGTCAATGACCTTCATGAAGTACACAAGGTACTTGTTTTGTATTTTTCCCAAACTTACAACTTCGAATTTGGGAATAATTTTATTTAACTCTTAAATTTAAATAAAATAATTTTAAAACCATAGCGGTAGCCTAAGAAATTGTTGCTAACAAAATCAAAAGGTCATTATTTCCCTTTAAGTTTCAAGCAGGCTACATGTTTAGCTAGTTTGCCGAGTTCCGAAAGAGTTGACGCGAACGTAAAGACGAGGAGATCGGCACCCGGAAGCTGCTCGAGCGGTGCACAATTTTCTGGACCGAAGAGCTAATAGTGGAAACAGGCCAGGACCATCTCCCCAAGCAATCTCACCTCACGGTCTGGTTCCAATATTAACATTTCGTTTTCCAGGACCTAAAATTAACATTTTCACGCCGCTTCGCTGCGTCACATCGGTAGTCATCGTCATAATGAAGCCATAGTCATCGTCATCGGTTCGTCGTAACGCTGAATTGAATGAATAGCATTTTTTAGCTTATTATCCTCTGTCCAGCTTATCCAGAGGGCCATTGAGTCCGTGAACGGGGCCCTCGAGCCTGCCCAGGGGCTGCTAGCCCACCGCCTATATTTCTGGGTTTTATCAGGCAAAACCGTAAAAATTTCGCGCCGCTTCGCGGCGCTAACTAACAAGTACATACCTACCTACTATAACATGAATATCCACATAAAAAATGCTGCAAAGGCTATAATACACGTATCAAAATGGGAGTACATTTTTTCGTCATTTCAGCCGCCCCCACACTCAAAAGCCGACCCCCACCTGTTGTTACCTAAGATAGGTTTTCTCTCCTGTACGTAACAATACAAATTAGTAATGCGCTCAGTACAATGCCTACTGAGGGTCCTGGTCCAATCCAGCTCATAAAATGTAGACGAAGAAAAATTGTTAAAAAGGGGGCCTCACAAAATAAAGTGGCCGAAATCCGTAGAGTTTTTCATATCCAGGGGTATTTTTTTTTGGGGGGGGGGGCCTCTCACAGGGGCTTGCTAATAAACAAACTTATAAACTTATAATCACTTTGCACTGCCCGCCCCCCCCCCCTTTCTGAAGGTCTGGCTGCGCCCCTGGCCGCCACTGAGCTCAACCCAGCTGTGTTGGCCGTTCGCGGTCCGCCGGTGTCCCTTTCCGCTGGGCGCTGCTGATGCCGATGATGATTCAGCGAGATAGCGCTGCAAGTCTGCGCACGTAAACTCAGACAGAGACACTGGTCGAGCGCCTGTAGAGCTGATAGCTGTCTGGCTTGTTTGGCTTGTCTATCCTGCGCCGGTAAGGTCATGAGGATATGAGTCTCCTTGAATGCAGAACCAACCACTCTGTGTTATCACTCTGCTTTGCCACTCCAGGGGCCGGGAACAGGGGCCAGCGGGGGCGCTCCCCCCCCCCCCCCCCCCCCCCATCATCTGGACCGGGGGGGGGGGCAACTTTGGCGTGGCAGAAGTTTCTCTAAATCTCTTTTAATTTGCATCCCAAAAAGTTATATAAAATATGAAAGCCGCCTTATGTCACTTCCATTTTTTGCATCGTTTTCTTTTATAGCATGTCATATAAGTATTATATGGACAGCTAGAGGGCCGCACGCCAGTTTGACCACATCCGTAACGTTGACGAGAGATAAACTTATAAACAAAATCCAGCAGATGTTTATCGCCGTCAGACGTCGGTACGTCATTTTAACGACGACGCGCCAAGCAGACAACTGCTACCAAATGTACTGCTTCCAAAGTTTTCCATTATATTTCATAGAACATAATGTAAAAGGAAAAGAAAGATATACGATACTGCTATAAAGGCAATGCTATAGCATTGCCTTTATAGCAGTATCGTATATCTTTTCCTTTTTCCATGATGTTCTATGAAATATAATGGAAAACTTTGGAAGCAGTACATTTGGTAGCAGTTGTCTGCTTGGCGCGTCGTAGTTAAAATGACGCACCGACGTCTGACGGCGATAAACATCTGCTGGATTTTGTTTATAAGTTTATCTCTCGTCAACGTTACGGATGTGGTCAAACTGGCGTGCGGCCCTCTAGCTGTCTGTCTGCCGACGGGGCGGCAATTGCAAGCAAGAGTTATCATAAATGTCGTCAGTGGCGGCGGAAGGTATTTTCGGATGGGGGCAAAGAAACTCAGACCAAGCGCCCCTCCCCCCCCCCCAAAAAAAAAATGGCGCGAAATGATATTTCCTCGGAATTAGGCCACAATATTATACCATTAAAACGCCTTTTGGGCGATGACCGAGCGGGCGCGCTCTGGTAAAGCTAAAACAGGTTTAAAATATGAAACAGTACTGTGTGTCCTAATAATGAGTAACACATTCAATAGTTTGACCGTGGTTATATCCTAGTATGCATAGTTTTAGGAACGTTCGGCTGAATGGAGATGTACAAAGTAGATGGCGCTTCCCTGGGACGAACTACATAAAAACAATAACATGTATTAAAGTGAAATATTCACCTTTTGATTTATTTATCTGCATTTTTATGTGACACATGTATGGTTTCAAATTGATTGTGCCTCAATTTAAAAGCGAAAAGACAACATTTTCTATTTCAAAAATTAAATTATGGGAAATTCAAAAAATAAGTGCTAATATATGGTGACAAACAGTATAATCCATCACTATCTCAGTGCTCCAAGAAACGTGACAACGTCCCTGATTGGTCAATGAAACTAATCGCATACACTAAATACGTCGCTGTCCTTAACCAAGTTAATCCGCGGAATGCATCACGGTTTTCTGAAACGTTTAGGTATTTATTGATTATGGATAAACGGTTTATATAAATATGTCATGTGTGCATTGTAATATATTAAATACTTGTTTGTTGAAAATTGATGGCTTTTTTTAATACCTCGTGAACACTAAATAGTTCGCTGTCCGGGGCCAAGTTTAACTGCCGATTTCAATGCACTTTTGTCAAATGCTTGTCGATTGTTCATAGATGTTTGGTACATATTTGCAAAAGATAGAGTGCATGCAACATTATATGCCTTCATGATAAATAACAATGCGTAGTCAGGCTAATTTTCGCTGGGCTCGAAATGTTATTAAAATATTGGAATTTAAAGAATTTTAATTACAAAATTATAATTACAAAATTGTTATAGCATAATGGAACCTGACCTAAACTTTACAGCAAAAACGGCCACAGGGACCCATGTTTAGAACGCTCCGCTCGCATTTTTACGCGGCCCCGCTCCTTGCAATTGTCAAAAATACGGTTAAAAAAAACGTTCCAACACGTGCGAACACAGAAAAAACATTCCAACGAAGAAGAAGAAAAACTCCCAACGGATCCACGTACGAACGTTTCCAAATGTGGGCCCACCGTCCCCACCCCTTGCATTGTCAAAATATGGAGAAAAGCCGTGCCAACAACACGTACGAAGGCTAAAAAAACGTTCTAACGAAACTGCTCCAACGGATCCAAAAAAAAGATACGGATAAAAAACGTTCCAACAACACGTACGAATGCTGACAATAAAAAACGTTCTAACCAAACCATTCCAACGGATCCAAATATTTGTTTTTCTACAAAGCGCTTGTGTTCTAACGAAACCATTCCAACGGATCCAAAACTTTTATTTTTCACAAAGCGCTTGTAACATATTTTATGGTTTATCCTGTCTTTGAAATAGGGATGCGTGAAACGTCACAGAAAATTTGAAGTGGAACATAAGCAAGTGTTTCATAAACTGGAAAGAATCGGATGAAACTTTAACTTCGCATAGATATAAACAACCGTTTTGTCTAACGAATGGAAATGTTTTCTTGCCTTGCTGATCATTGAATAATATATTTGTATCTAAAGATCCGCCAGGGTTTCAATCGACCTTGCTTCTACCTCACGATTTACCAGTCTGCTAAATTATGGTCTGCTGAAGTATACGCTTTTGTGTATCAAATAGAAACGGTTGGCATATTGCTTCATCCAAATTAGCATGTGTTTTTGTGAACGGATACTATTTCCTTTCACATCCATGCAAGATGAGGCCTTGAAACACAGGCGGCCAGAGTGCCCCTCAGGCGGCCAAAGGGCCTCATCAGGCGCCCAGAGCGCCCCCTCTCAGGCGCCTACACTCACAAAATCGCTACACACGACCCGGGTGTCAACTCCTGCCACAGGGGTTAATTTGGAAATGTACTCATGCATGGGGTGTCATTGTTGATGCTTCGCTATCTACACCCATTTCAGACACCTGCGTGGTGTGTAAGTGCCGACCACCATCGCATTGTGTGTTCGTCACCGCTGCATGGGGTGTCGAGGTTTCGCAATACTCATGCGGGGGGTGTCGATTGACGCCTCAGCCGGGTGTATTGCGGGAGTTCGTTCACCACTGGGAGAAGCGTAACGTCACCACTGCATGGGGTGTCGAGATGTCGCAATACTCATGCGGGGAGTGCCGATTGACGCCTCAGCCGGGCGTACTGCAGGAGTTCGTTCACCACTGGGAGAGGTGTGACCGCGCCGCTGCTTAGGGTGTCGTGACGTAGACGCACGCAGACGGCGGCGCGGCGTTGGCTGCGCGCGCACATCACCGCCGGCCGGCCACGCCGCCGCGCCCGCGCAGCTACGCCGCGGGCTTAGCCGCGGCAGTTTGTTCACGAGTGTGTGCGTCGACCGTTGTCAGTGTTCAAGTTGCCGTTGAGTTGCGAAAGGCTGTCAATCGTGCTGTCGTGATCGGAGTTATAAGTACCTAATTGTGAGTTGTCAGTGCATTCTTTCTTGCGTTCTTTTGATCTTAGAAATGTAGTTAGTTGTGACTTTGTTATCGATAAACATTAGGTATGGTAGCGTCTATATGTTTCGTGCCCTCCCGTCACAACCAATCGTATTGCTTATCCGGTCGGAGCTGCACCGACCAAGCTTCTATAAACATATGAATATACGTAGCTGACTGTTGATCCATAGTAACTATGATGATTTATGAGTATGCTTGATGATGCTGATTTGTGATGCTGATGTTGATACATGGATTAGTTACAATAGTTAACGGTTTTGTTAATACAATGGTTTTGCACGGAAATGTACTAATTTTTAGTTGCTCAGATTGGGAAGGTTGGCGCGACGGGTCAGATTCAGGTCAGAGTGCTCAGATTGGCATGAGTCTTGCAAGTTGCGACACGTCTCTGAGCCGGCGCCCGGCGGCGGCTGCCGCCCGCCATACGTCTACGTCACGACACCCCAAGCAGCGGCAACCGTTACACCTCTCCCAGTGGTGAACGAACTCCTGTAATACGCCCGGCTGAGGCGTCAATCGACACCCCACGCATGAGTATTGCGACACCTCGACACCCCATGCTGCGGTTATCAAGGGTGTTCCGTTAAACCTATACACCCCATGCAGCGGCGATCACGGTTGTTCCGGTACACCTCCCTGAGTGCTAAACAAAACGCCTTCCAGGCGACGTATTTTAGGTTGTGTGGGCATCACACGGGCTAGGGGTGTTGACACGCTGCGCAGGTGTTGATTTTTTTGTGAGTGTAGAGCACCTGCTCTCAGGCGACCTGAGCGTCCTCTCTCAGGCGGCCAGAGCGCCCCCTTTCAGGCGGCCAGAGGGCCCTCTCTCAGGCGGCCAAAGCGCCCCACTCAGGTGACCAGAGCGCCCCCTCTCAGGCGCACAGAGCGCCCCCTCTCAGACCAGCAGCCCCTGCCAAACACAAAGCGACCCTCGGCTGAGTTTGGGGAGCACCTGCCCCTCCCCCTGCCCCCTCTTCCGCCGCCACTGAATGTCGTAGGTTACCGTGCACGGTGATGAAGCGGTCGGTGCAGCCCACACTGGTGGGCTTCTTGGCGGCGCGCCGGTTTTGCCGTTAATGGCGGCGCGCCGGTTTTGCCGTTTAAAAAATGGCGCATGGCGCACAGCGCCGCCGTTTCAGCCGCCATTTTAGGCACACCTGTTTAGGCATGAATTACCCACATTGTGTGAAATTCTTGACCACGGGTCATCTCAGGTCAGGTCACGTGACCCCACCTCCAAAAAAGTTTGCGGTCGTACCACAGCCACAGTTTGTGGCCGATCGGTTTCAAATTTACAGGATTTCATTAGGTCATAGGTACATACAATTCGAATATCTAAGATTTTGTATATCAGTGACCTAAGGTCAGGTCAATTTCGTGACCTCCCAATATGTCAATGATATGGAAAATGATGGGGAAATATTCATATGCTTCCTATTGCGAAGATACGCATGATATCAGTCCAATTCCTTTTGGATCATGATGTTATCATAGGCTATTCTTGATGATCCAGGTGTCATTTTTGTTCAGTGACCCCTACAGGGTCAGCCGAGGTCAGCTGAGGTCACTAACACTTTTGTGTGTCAATAACTCTCGATAGAGGGAAGATAACGAAGTGAAACTGGCGTCAATGTGTTTGTGCCGTCGATACACGTCTCCCAATATGCAACATGACCTACTTGGGTCGCCACTTGACCTTGACCTGGGGTCAAATTTCTAAGTTGACCTAACTGGTCAACATGAATCCGATTCGAAACGCCTTGACGAACAACGTTTTGCCAAAAAATAGCCCTTTTGACCTTTGATGACATCTGGAGCCTAAACTATTGACCTGAGCTAAAATTTGATGACACTTTTGTGACTTTCGATTGTTTTTTGTGTGTTTATTCCTAGCTATCATAATTCCCGAGATATTAGGGGGTTTCTGGAGCGATGTCCTAAAACTGGAAAATATGACAGTTGATGACCTCTGGTGACCTCAATATTGACCTGAACCAATAAATGTTCGTAATAGTTTCAAAGTGATTTTTGATGAGTTTTCGAACAGTGTTTTCTGTTTTTGCCTACATCCCATAGGAGCCGAGTTCGTTGGGGGTGTCGAAACGCCCCCCCCCCCCCCCCCCCCGGCAATGCGTAGGTGACGGCTGGCGCCGAGCAACAGCACGACGCGGGTTAATCTTCAATGAGGAAAATTTGAGAACGAAAAGATGCACCAAGATGAGAAGTGAGAAACTGCACCCCCCCCCCCCCCCCCATTTGTTCCCCCCCAACTTTAAAATCGTTTCCGAGCCCCTGCATTACCACTCTGCTTTACCAATATGTGTTACCACTATGTGTTACCACTATGTGTTACCACTATGTGTTACCACTCTTTGTAACCACTCTTTGTAACCACTCTTTGTAACCACTTTGTGTTACCACTCTGTGTTACCACTCTGTGTTACCACTCTGTGTTACCACTATGTGTTACCTCTCTGTGTTGCCATTTGATGTTACCACTATTTACCACTCTGTGTTACCACTCTGTGTTACCACTCTGTGTTACCACTATGTACTGCCACTCTGTGTTGCCACTCTGTGTTGGCACTCTTTGTAACCACTCTGTGTTACCACTCTGTGTTACCACTCTGTGTTACCTCTCTGTGTTGCCATTTTATGTTACCACTATTTACCGCTCTGTGGTCCACTCTGTGTTACCATTCTGTAGTACCACTCTGTGTCACCACTGTGTTTTCACTCTGTGTTGCCACTCTGTGTTATCACTAAATATTACCACAACGTGCTACCACTTTGTGTTACCACTCTGTGTTACCTCTCTGTGTTACCACTCTGGGTTACCACTCTGGGTTACCACTCTCTATTACCGCTTTATGTTATCACTTTATGTTACCACTATGTGTTACCTCTCTGTGTTGCCATTCTATGTTACCACTGTGTGCTGCCACTCTGTGTTCCCACTTTGTGCTGCCACTCCATGTACCACTCTGTGTACCGCTCTGTGTACCACTATGTGTACCACTCTGTGTACCATTATGTTAACCACTCTGTTAACCACTCTGGGTTACCATTGTATGTTACCACTATGCGTTACCACTCCGTGTTACCACTCTATATTACCACTCTGTTTACCACTATGTGTTAGCACTCTGTTTAGAACTCTGTGTTACCACTCTATTTATCACTCATTTTACCACTCAGTGTTACCACTGTGTTATCATTTTGTGTGAGCACTCGGCTTAGAGCCTGTGTGCCGGGGGACGAAGACTGATTCCCTAATGGCAGCGGAGCCCAGGGACTCCGCCACGCTTTTTAAATTGGGAGGGACGGGATCGAGGGAAGCCGAGTGGTCGCCGTCAGCGAAAGAAAATGTTGTTGACCGGGAATGGGGGGGGGGTGGAACGTCACCGAAACGTTGGTTACCGAGAGGGGGGAGGGTGGAACGTGATCGAAACCGAAAAGATGTTGAGCAGGAAAGGGGGTGGAACGTCAGCCAAGTACTGTTGAGAGGGGGGGGGGACGGTGGAGCGTCAGCGAAAGCTTGTTGAACAGGAGAGAGGTAACAAATAATTAGTGAACTGAACACTGATTTATAGTTGTTTGTCAGGGAAAATTGACGGGATAATTCCCCCTGGCCCAAGAATGGGAGGACACGTCCCCCCCCCCCGTGGCGGAGCCCCTGGCGGAACCCCTGGTGGAGACCCTGGCGGAGCCGCTGGTGGAGCCACTGGTGGAGCCCCTGGTGGAGCCCCTGGTGGAGCCCCTGGTGGAGCCCCTGGCGGAGCCGAACACCAGCTCTGAAGTGTTTCGGAAGGAAACAGTTGGGCAGTCGAAACATCTGACGCGATAACATATATCTGTGACATACGGGGTCAGTGCTATCGTTGGTCTGGCAATATCGGTGTTATCGGTGGCCACCTGGCAAACAAGACATTCAAAAACGCTTCGAGAATGTTCTGATGTCGAAGTTCGAACTTTATGATGCAATTTACTGTACTTCATCAGGCGCGAACCCAGGGGGAGGCACTAGCCCCCCCCCCCCCCCCCCCCTCCCCTGAGCCTCGGGGTGCACCCAATTTGGCGAAAAATGGGCACAGCGTCTGTTGAAGGGATTTTCCGCCCCGGCCGCCCAATAAAGTCTTCCCGACAACACTTATATCAATATCTGCAGCATGCATTTCGTCACGAGTGAAATACACTGCGCATGGCTGCGATTAGATCCCATATCAACAGCAGAAATCCATCGGCCCACCTACGAAGAACGGATGTCGCAATTTGCGCTGGTTAAGGACATTCTGTTGTACTTGGTGCGGGCGGCAAAGGTCGGCCACTATACATAGTGCGCCCCAACTCCCCAGGGGCTCCGCCATGGGGAGGGGGATGGGGGGACGTGCCCCTCACATTCTTGAGTCAGGGGGATAATCCCCCAATTTTTCCTAACAAACAACTAGAAATCGGTGTTCAATTGTATGTACTCATTATGTGTTACCTCTCCTCAGTTCAATAAGCTTTCGTTGACGCTCATTCCCCCCCCCCTTTCCCGCGCTCAACAGCAAGTCGCTGACGCTCCACCTCCCGTCCTGCTCAACAACTTTTCCGTTTCGATCACGCTCCACCTCCCGTCATGCTCAACAGCTTTTCGGTTTCGATCACGCTCCACCTCCCGTCCTGCTCAACAGCTTTTCGGTTTCGATCACGCTCCACCTCCCGTCCTGCTCAACAACTTTTCGGTTTCGATCACGCTCCACCTCCCGTCCTGCTCAACAACTTTTCGGTTTCGATCACGCTCCACCCCCCTCCCCCATGGTCAACAACTTTTCCGTGACATTCACCCCCCCCCCCCCGTCAACAACTTTTCGCTGACGGCGACCACGACCAATCTGTGCGCCCCCCCCCCCCCCGGCCGAAATTTTGGATCCGCGCCTGCTTCATTATGGGACAGCTGCACGGCAGCGCCTGCTTCATTATGTGACAGCTGCACGGCGGCGCCTGCTTCATTATGTGACAGCTGCACGGCGGCGCCTGCTTCATTATGTGACAGCTGCACGGCAGCGCCTGCTTCATTATGTGACAGCTGCACGGCGGCGCCTGCTTCATTATGTGACAGCTGCACGGCGGCGCCTACTTCATTATGTGACAGCTGCACGGCGGCGCCTGCTTCATTATGTGACAGCTGCACGGCGGCGCCTGCTTCATTATGTGACAGCTGCACGGCGGCGCCTGCTTCATTATGTGACAGCTGCACGGCGGCGCCTGCTTCATTATGTGACAGCTGCACGGCGGCGCCTGCTTCATTATGTGACAGCTGCACGGCGGCGCCTGCTTCATTATGTGACAGCTGCACGGCGGCGCCTGCTTCATTATGTGACAGCTGCACGGCGGCGCCTGCTTCCTTATGTGACAGCTGCACGGCGGCGCCTGCTTCATCATGTGACAGCTGCACGGCGGCGCCTGCTTCATTATGTGACAGCTGCACGGCGGCGCCTGCTTCATTATGTGACAGCTGCACGGCGGCGCCTGCTTCATTATGTGACAGCTGCACGGCGGCGCCTGCTTCATTATGTGACAGCTGCACGGCGGCGCCTACTTCATTATGTGACAGCTGCACGGCGGCGCCTGCTTCATTATGTGACAGCTGCACGGCGGCGCCTGCTTCATTATGTGACAGCTGCACGGCGGCGCCTGCTTCATTATGTGACAGCTGCACGGCGGCGCCTGCTTCATTATGTGACAGCTGCACGGCGGCGCTGTGCGCCTTAAAAACAGGGAAGACTGTTTATAATGTATTGCGAGTGCATGATGTTCGATTTCAGTGACGATGTCAAACGTACATACCTACCACACACGCTTAAATAGGTATTCAACGGGACGGAAACTAGCACACAATAAATAACACGGATCTGTTGGGATTTCTTGTCACAATATAAATACTAATAAGCATTCTAACACATCAATGGACATTTGTGGGTTCGTACGTTTTAGTCAGCAGTCTTTATCACATGTATTTTTTTTTCTTCTCTCATATATTTTGGCACCAGGCAGGCATCTGAAAGAGAGCAGAAATAATTTAGCACATAGGTAGGTACCTATACTGTTTCAGGTTGTTGTTATTTGAGGCAACTCGTATACTGCTTAGCACAAGGTTCTCATTGCAGAGACCACAACGAAACATATTTTTTGTTTTGTTAAGCAGGGCAGTCTACTTGCACTGTTTGCTACTTGCTACTTACACTAGCACACCTAAACTTCGGCACTCAAAGACTCAGAAAACAAAAACAAAATTAATTGGACAAACTCTTATGAGATATCGCAGACTCTGTCAAAAACTTCATATCCCCCACTTGCACGTGCTTTGTTCACCTGCTGGTGCTTCTGCTGGCCGTGCCGGCAGGGGGTGCGCGGGGTACCGGCTCCTCGGGGTCTCAGTGGGCGTATCCCTGTGAGCCCCGGGGCATGTAGCTATAACTGTCGGCGTAGCCACCGCTGGAAAACATGCAACCAATGATCCAGATGTCAGATAGAGGAATAGACGTTCAAAATCTGCATATAATTGCGGGCAAAGGGCTTGGCAAAAATGTTTGGCACCCAGTTTATGGTCAACGAAATCAGGACTCACTGGTGACAGACTGCAGACTCTGCTAATGCTACTTTGCAAGCCAATGTCTGTTCTTAGCTCACACATGCACGTTTCTAGGGCGGTTAAACAGATACAAATCTCAGGTTCTCCGACACCGTCCTTACCTGGAGCCCATGCCACTGTCTCCGGTTGGAGCCGCGTTCGATGGGCGAGGAGCTCCGTAGCCTGTGGACGGAGCTCCGTAGCCTGTGGACGGTGCTCCGTGGCCTGTGGACGGTGCTCCGTGGCCTGTGGACGGTGCTCCGTAACCTGTGGACGGAGCTCCGTAGCCTGTGGACGGTGCTCCGTAGCCTGTGGACGGTGCTCCGTAGCCTGTGGACGGTGCTCCGTAGCCTGTGGACGGTGCTCCGTAGCCTGTGGACGGCGCTCCGTGCGGTGAGCTCGGAGCACCGTAGCTGGGCGAGGGTGTGCGCTGCCGCTGTCCGGGAGCCTGATAGTTGTTCATGGCGGTGCCGTAGGATGTCGAAGAGCTGGAGAAAGAAGTGGTTGGTGTGGTGCGCGAGGGAACGTAGCTGTTGGAGGGGCGGGTGAGAGGAGTTGAGGGAGCTCGGTAGGCGTTGGGTGGGGAAGAAAGGGCTCGGTACGTTTTGGGAGGGGAGTTATTTGACGAAGGGGGAGCCCCATAGGAGGCGCTCGGCGCCTGGTAGGAGGAGGGTGCAGGGGCTCCATACGAAGGACGCGGGGCGTAGGAAGTACCTGGCGCATACGGTGAGAAAGCGGAAGATGATGGGCCTCCATACGAGGCGCTCGGTGCTCTGCTAGAATGAGACGAAGGACTTCCGTGTGAAGTGCTGGGTCCGTTGTACGGAGGAGAAGATGGAACTCCGTAAGATGTACTGGGATCACTGTGGGACGCTTCGGAAGGACGTCCATACGAAGTACTCGGAGCGTTATACCGAGAAGAGGAAGAATAAGGATTTCCGTAGGTCATTGGAGCGTTGTAAGAGGAAGAAGAAGAAGAAGGGCTGACATAGGAGGTGCTTGGATCGTTGTAAGAGTTCGAAGACGGGCTACCATAAGAGGTGCTTGGGGCGTTGTAAGATGAAGAAGAAGAAGAAGGGCTGACATAGGAGGTGCTTGGGCCGTTGTAAGAGGAGGAAGAAGAAGGGCTGCCATAGGAGGTACTTGGGACGTTGTACGAGGACGAAGAAGAGCTACCATAGGAGGTGCTTGGGGCGTTTTGTGAAGGGGAGACCGAATTTCTGAAGGGAGCGCTAGGGTTCCTGTGCAAGGAAGATGAGGGAAGTCCTCTGGAAGGACTGCTTCTGTTCGGCAAGGAGTTCCTGTACAGAGTGGCCCGAGCGCTGGGGGAAGGGGAATAGCCTCTGTGAGCGTTTGAAGGAGGAGCACCGTAAGCGGATGATGGTCTTCTATTGGTCTGTGGGGAATTATGGGACGCAGGTGGGGTCCCATAGCTAGTAGAAGGAGCACCATAGGACGTCATTGAAGGTCGTGCATTACCAGAAGGAGCACCATAGGCAGATGACGGGGCACCATACGATGAGGAAGGTCCTACGTTGCTAGAGACGCTATCAGGGGTAGATGATGGAGCTCTATAGCTCTCAGGAGGACCATAGGATGAAGAGGGTCTTGCATTGCCAGAGAAAGCGTCATAAGATGAAGATGGAGCTCCATAGCTGTTCGCAGGAGCACCGTACGGCGAAAGAGCCCGTCCATTACCGGACGGTGCGCCGTTTGACGAAGAAGGGGCGCCGTATGACGAAGAAGGGACGCCGTATGACGAAGAAGGGGCGCCGTGGCTGCTCTGCGGGGCGCCGTACGCGCTGCTTAGCGTGGTGAAGCTGTCAGCGGCCGTTTCCTGGTCTCCCGCACTGGTCTTCTGGTCCTGGTCCGCCCGGCATGCGGCCGTCAGCAGCAGCAGCAGCGCCAGCAGCTGTGCACACGGGGATATGTCAGCTGACTGTACAGTGCACACAGGGTGCGAGATATAGACAATATGCGCCACGGACACTGGCAACAAATCGTGCAGCAGCGTGTTGATTTTGATGAATTAATTGTTTGAGATACTTTATAAATTTTGCTGGTAGCTCAATACGTTTTTGCTGGTAGCTTAATACATATGACATAACAATAATTTTGAGTATGGAGTTAACAGCACCGCGTGCGTGCGTTGACAGTCACGTGGGTCCTACCTTCACCAACACCAGTTCAGCGTGGGTCCTACCTTCACCAACACCAGTTCAGCGTGGGTCCTACCTTCACCAACACCAGTTCAGCGTGAGTCCTGCCTTCACCAACACCAGTTCAGCGTGGGTCCTACCTTCACCAACACCAGTTCAGCGTGGGTCCTACCTTCACCAACACCAGTTCAGCGTGGGTCCTACCTTCACCAACACCAGTTCAGCGTGGGTCCTACCTTCACCAACACCAGTTCAGCGTGGGTCCTACCTTCACCAACACCAGTTCAGCGTGGGTCCTACCTTCACCAACACCAGTTCAGCGTGGGTCCTACCTTCACCAACACCAGTTCAGCGTGGGTCCTACCTTCACCAACACCAGTTCAGCGTGGGTCCTACCTTCACCAACACCAGTTCAGCGTGGGTCCTACCTTCACCAACACCAGTTCAGCGTGGGAACTACCTTCACCAACACCAGTTCAGCGTGGGTCCTACCTTCACCAACACCAGTTCAGCGTGGGTCCTGCCTTCACCAACACCAGTTCAGCGTGGGTCCTACCTTCCGTCTCATGGCTGGCTGTGTTTCTTGGTCGTCCCTAGGTAGCCAACTGTGCCACTGCAGCCTGCCTCCGTCCCATTATATAGCCGGCCACGCCTGCACCATTTCCCAGCACCCCCGACGTTGCACGTGCAGAGCAAGGCTGGGCCGCGCCGGGGCGGCGCCGCTCGGGGCCCGCGGTCGGCGCTGCTCGGGGACCGGGGCTCGGTGCCACTCGGAGCTCGGAGCTGGTGCTGCTCGGGGACCGGGGTCGGCGCTGCTCGGGGGCCGGGGCTCGGAGCTGGTGCTGCTCGGGGACCGGGGCTCGGTGCTGCTCGGGGACCGGGGTCGGTGCTGCTCGGGGACCGGAGTCAGTGCTGCTCGGGGACCGGAGTCGGTGCTGCTCGGGGACCGGGGCTCGGTGCTGCTCGGGGACCGGGGCTCGGTGCTGCTCGGGGACCGGGGCTCGGTGCTGCTCGGGGACCGGGGCTCGGTGCTGCTCGGGGACCGGGGCTCGGTGCCACTCGGAGCTCGGAGCTGGTGCTGCTCGGGGACCGGAGTCGGTGCTTCTCTTGGCTCGGAGTCGCCAGAGCCCCGTCTCTGGGGCCGTTCCTGGCTGTCTTTTGAACACGAACTACCAGAGTCGCGGCGGTAGAGTGAAATTAACAGGTCATAAGTGGCGTCGAAATATTTCGTAAAAACAAGGTGTAAAACGAAATGGACTGTTGGACTGAACGATGTGTTGACGTATGCACTAAAGCTGCAACGCGTCCTTGCCTTCCACATTGCATCCGGCTGCATATGGCTCGATCAATTTAAGGACCGTCCCACACTACACGACATAGCACAACGCGACAGAGAGCGGCAAGACGCGATCCAACGCGATCCAACACGATCCAACACGATTCGACGCGATTCGACGCGACAGCCGGACAACACGTTACGGGAGTATCACGGACGAGACGCGAGATAGTGACCGATAGTGACCGATAGTGACCGATAGTGAGAGTGAGACGCGATATCAGCCGTCATATGAGCCGTGACAATAGAGACAAACTAATTTCAAAAGAAGTATTGGTCATTTATTTCTTTCATGAAAATGCAATCCTATGAATAAAACTGAGTTCCTATTCGGACCCGCTTTCCTTGTTTTCAGCAGTTATTAATTTGTTTCGTGTTATGTAAAATACCTATGTTCCGGCAACCGCAGTCTGTTGCGAGTAGCAACACTTGGGGATCTAAGGTCCGAGAATAGGGGGGGGGGCTAAAGTTTCGCTCCGCTTCAGCAGCGAAATTTTGTTGACTGGGGGGAGGGGTGGAGTCGGGTCGTCACCGCGAAAAATCGTTGAGCAGGGGGAGGGGGTAGTGGTGTCGAGTTTTCAAAGAGAGAGAGAGTCATTGACCGGGGGGATTTTTTTATCTCCTAATTATCACTTCTTACAGCCAATGCAGGAACACGCGGGGCGGGGGACATCCTTGTATTGAATGCCCGCCATGCTCTTGGGGGGGGGGGACATTTGCCCCTAATGTCCCACTCCTCTGGATTCGCCAGTGGTAAAAACCAGACAAACCCAATTTTACCTCTTCTGTCGCTTTCAAACATTTTTTTTGTGTAGCTGAGTTCATGCTGAGTCTGATCTTGACTAGTTGGAAATGCTAAAAATTGTGAGACCTCTACTCATATCACCCATAAAATGCACCGGGATAAGTACCTAAGCATGGTGCAAAATGGGTGTCAGATTTAAAATTGGTACCTGAAATTACTTGAGTCTGGATATGATCTGAGGCCAAAGTAGCCATCCCAAGCTATAGTAATTTAACATAACCTTGACAATGAAAAATATTAACTTTACCTACACATTCACAAAGTGTGAATTTGATTTGGCTACATGTTTACAGGGAAAAGGAAAACAAAGATACCCAAGTCCCAGTCACAAATCCTCAAATACTGTCGAAATGGGTTCCACGCACGCTACTCAGCGCTATAAACTTTGGCGCCAAAACGCGACGTTTTTTAACTTACGTTGGTTGCAGGAATCGCTCCAGATCGAAAATAGCGCCAGACCCGCCACGCATATTTGGAAATGTCGAATATAAAGTCCAGGCCCATCATACTTGAGGACAGTGGCGTACCGAGTATCAACTATCAGGTCATTCAGGTCATGACCTGGTCCTTTGGACCCGAGGCGCCCATGCAAAATTGGCAACCCTCCGATCAGTCACGACGCCCCTCTGGCTAGTGACGGCACCACTCCGGCCAGTGAGGACGCTCCCGGCCAGTGACGGCACTCTTGTGACCAGTGACGGCGCCCCCGGCCAGTGAGGGCGTCCCCTGCCCTCACTGGGGCAGGGGACGGCGCCTCTCCTACTCGTGACAGCGCCCCTCCGGCCAGTGACCACGCCCCCTCCGGCGAGTGACGGCGCCCCTCCGACTAGTGACTGCCCCTCTTTGGCGATTGACGGTGCCCCTCCGGCCAGTGACTCTCCTTCCGCACAGTGCGGAAGGAGAGGCGCCCCCCCCCCCCCGGCAAAATTTCGCCCATATTGGTGGCAGCCCTGTCGATCGGGTGGCGCCCCTCAAGGAAAATGACCTGGTCCTTTGTGAATTTCTCCGTACGCCACTGCTTAAGGAGTCATAAGTCAGTCAACGCTCAAGATATTACTTTTACATTTGGTTTGGGCATCGTCCATACTTGGTTCTCCAATATATATTCCGGCCTTTTCATATGATTTTATATTTTATATGATTTTATGAAGAAAAACAAATTGGATAAAAAAATCCACCAAATCAAAATTTCCAAACATGTTGAAAACCGGAATATATATTGCAGAACGAAGTATAGACAATATCCATTACCCACACCGAATTTCAAAGCAATATCTTTAGTTTTGACTGACTTATGGCTACTTAAGTATGATGTGTCTGGATTTTGTATTCGACATTTCCAAATATGCACGCGCCACTTTCCATCCTGCTACCAAAATGCTTCAAAATAGAGGAAACACGAACGATGAAAAAAATAACGATTTTTTTTCTCACGAAATGTAATTTTTCGCAGTCAGAACCCATTTTTCATCGCCAGTTTCAGCGAATTTTGAAGGGGGCTAATTTATATTGCCGCCCCTGTCGAGCTGGGAATGAGGGGTTTCCCCCCCCTGGATCTGCCAGTGATACACATAAATTCACTCACGCGCTCCTCTGCCTCCGAGCAGGCAGCAGAAGACCAAAGGCTGTGACGCTGCGTGGACAAATTATAACTTACGTTGGTTGTGAATCACTCCAAAACAGCGTCAGACGTGCCACTTTCCCTATCCCTACTGCTTTCAAAATGCTACAAAATAGAGGAAAAACGAACGAGGCACAACAAACCATACTTCTTTCGCAAAAAGTTATTTTTTCCATGGCGGTAGCCATTTTTCATCGCCAGTTTCAGCGGATTTTTTTCTTTTTGGGGGGGGGGCGGTCTAATTTATATTGCCGCCCCTGTCGAGCTTCGCATGTTTTTTTTTAGCCCCTATCGCCCCCCCCCCCCCCCACCCTCCCCCCGGATCCGCCAGTGAGTAGCAACCAGACCTTTAGCCTTGAGTCACGCAACACACGCGCACTTTTCTCTGTTTCCCGCATCATAATAGCCGTTTTCAAGAAGGATATTGCGTTTGGGGCGATTGGGACGTTTGGGGCGTTTGGGGCGATTGGGGCGATTGGGGTGTTTGGAGTAAATGGGTCTATGGTTTGTAAGAACACGGCTTTTTCCGGTGATGTCAATCACAATTTTATGAATTAATGAATAAGTATATGCTCTTACAATGCAATATTTACCGTTAGTGTGCTTTGAATATTCACATTATCTGGCAATGTTGTTGGGTTGTGTTAGTTCCTTCTACAAAACATACCGAAAACGCCCCAAAAGAGGATAAAAAGTATACTAGATAATCAGCTTTGATTAAATAAAATACGCAATTGAAAGTAAGTTACGGCAAAACTGAGGATATTAATGGCAAAGAAATATAACATTATGATGAAAAACGCAATCAAATGTAAAAAGCATAGACAGACCTTAATTCAGCGTCGCTCCGTCCCGTTGAGATCGTCTAATTTAGAGCAGTAACTCCGTTGGTTTTCAAAAACCGGAAAAATCCTTACGCATTTCGAATCACACCAAATGTTTTTGATTTGATTAATTTATTAATTGATGAATCTCACAGAAAGTTGAAAAGACCTCAGAAAAGGCACTTATAAACTCATGAAACATGCGGGCTTTCTGCAGCCACTGGTACTGAAAACTCAAAAATGGCTGCTCTAGATCGAACGGACGCAATTGCTGGGTGCAGACCACGGCTCTGCGCATGCGCAACGTGACGTCAGGCGACCGGCCGGCTGGTCGCCATGGTGACCAGCCGGCCGGCGCCGGAGCCACGTGTGCAACGTGACGTCAGGCGACCGGCCGTCCCGTCGCCATGGTGACCGGGCGGCGGCGCCTGCGCAGAGCCAGCGCAGAGCTGGAGCCATCATTCCCGTCATCTTACAACACATGATCTAAACGAAATCGCTAATTATCATTAATCTTTGCTTTCAAAAGTGAATATGACTGAAAATATGAATGGACTAATTCGTCTAGTTTTCATCGAAATAAGCTATTATTCCTGAAACCATGTCGTTGCTAAATATGACCATTTCCCGAACCAGCCACTTCCGGGATTGGAGCAAGATGGCGTCGCACAAACACCCCAGCCGTCTGGCAACACCAGAGTTAGTTTAAGATGAAATTGTTAATTTTAAGTAAACTATGGTGTTATCATTCAAATGGAATTTCCAGAACAATGCATTAATTCATAAAGTTGCGAATGATACCAAAGATCACCTGGAAAAACCGTGCTCTTACGAGCTATAGACCCATTTACCCCAAACGCCCCAATCGCCCGAAACGCCCCAATCGCCCCAAACGCAAAATCCTTCGTGAAAACGGCTATTAGCCGTTTTTACGAAGGATTTTGCGTTTGGGGCGATTGGGGCGTTTGGGGCGTTTGGGGCGATTGGGGCGATTGGGGCGATTGGGGCGTTTGGGATAAATGGGTCTATAGCTGGTAAGAACACGGCTTTTCCAGATGATTTTGGTATCAATCGCAACTTTATGAATTAATGCATTTTTCTGGAAATGCCATTTTAATGATAACACCATAGTTTACTTAAAATTAACAATTTCATCTTAAACTAGCTCTGGTGTTGCCAGACGGCTGGGGTGTTTGTGCGACGCCATCTTGCTCGAATCCCGGAAATGGCTGGTTCGGGAAATTGTCATATTTTGCAACGACATGGTTTTCAGGAATAATAGCTTATTTCAATGAAAACTAGATGAATTAGTCCATTCATATTTTCAGTCATATTCACTTTTAAAAGCAAGGATAAATGATAATTGCGATTTCGTTTTGATCATTTCTTGTAAGATGACGGGAATGCTGGCTCCGGCTCTGCGCTGGCTCTGCGCAGGCGCCTCCGCCCGGTTACCATGGCGACGGGACGGCCGGTCGCCTGACGTCACGCTGCACACGTGGCTCCGGCGCCGGCAGGCTGGTCACCATGGCGACCAGCCGGCTGGTCGCCTGACGTCACGTTGCGCATGCGCACAGCAGTGGGCTGCGCCCAGAAATGGCGTCCGTTCGTTCTAGAGCAGCCATTTTTGAGTTTTCAGTACCAGTGGCTGCAGAAAGACCGCATGCTTCATGGGTTTATAAGTGCCTTTTCAGAGATCTTTTGAGCTTTTTGTGAGATTCATCAATTAATCAATTAATCAAATCAAAAACATTTGGTGTTATTCGAAATACGTAAGGATTGTTCTGGTTTTCGGAAACCAACGAAGTTACCGCTCTTAATTGGACGATCTCAGCGGGACGGAGCGACGTTGAATTAAGGTCTGTCTATTCTTTTGACATTTGATTGCGTTTTTCATCATGATGTTATATTTCTTTGCCATTAATATCTTCAGTTTTGCCCTAACTAACTGTCAATTGCGTATTTTATTTAATCAAAGCTGATTATCTAGTATACTTTTTAGCCTCTTTTTGGGCGTGTTCTGTATGTTTTGTAGAAGAAACACAATTCAAAAAGTGCCAGATTTGCTCATGAATGTGAATATTCAAATCAAACTAACGGTAAATATTGCATTGGATCATATACTTATACATTAATTCCTAAAATTGTGATTGATACCAAAAATCACCGGGAAAAGCTGTGTTCTTACAAGCTATTTACCTCAAACGCCCCAATCGCCCCAATCGCCCCAAACGCAGAATCCTTCGTGAAAACGGCTATTAAATGAGTTGAAAAAGCGAAATGATTCTAT
>JAXIVJ010003550.1:35000-42500 GCA_036785665.1 Chirona hameri
CAAGTCTTACCTACTATGAACGTGTGACGTCATGATGTGATAGGTGACGTCTTTTGCAGTAGGTAGCAATTTGCCAATGGCGCCGCCACTTTCCGAAAGTTGAGGGACGTAAGCATTCTAAAGTTGCTTCTTTCCATGCAACCGCGCCCATAGGCGCAGTCAGTGTTTAAATCCGAAAATGTCGGGGGACGCGTCTCCCGTCCCCTCTCCCATTCCCATTCCCGTCCCCTCTCCCATTTGTGGCGCCCATGCAATCTGCACTTTGCAGTAGCGGGAAGGCGGGAATTACTGCATCAACATATTATGATCCGTATAAACGCCGCATAGGTATCACCATTCACACTAAGTCGGTGGCCTGGTAACCCTGACCTGACCTCAGGTGATGATGACCTCTGCCTCCGCCAGCGCCCCATAGACGGAATTTATTGCAGGCGTCGATCCACCATCGTGTGAACCATCATGTGAACCATCGTGGGAACCCCCGTGCGAACCGACGTGTGAATCGCCAAGTGAACCACCATGTGAACCAGTGTGTGATGCCGCTGAGTAGGAGGGGCTTCAACCTCGTCTGGTGCGCTAGCTACATTTCCATCAGACGTGGTGCGCGCGCTGCAGCACATCTCTCACGCCCGATCACCGGCCGGCGCGTGCTACCCCTCAGGCCCTCACCCCTGACCCCCCCGCCGCCAAGGTGTGGTCAGAGCGGGAGCATGGCACCGGGACGGGCTACCGCAGCGCCGCTCCGGGCTCTGGTGGCTGGTCTGAGAACTACGATATGTTGCCGTGATTTGAGACGTTTGGCGGTGTTTGACAGGCTCGTCACGTGGTGATATTGTGAAGGAACTTCATTATGTGGTAGTGTGAGTTGCCGAATGTTGCGTTAGGAAAAATGTTGTGGTGGAAGTGTCTTAGAATTAATGCATCATTTAACCCGCGCCGTGCCGGTGCTCGGCGCCACCTTCGCCGTGCCGGGGGGGGGGGGGGGGTCGACGCCCCCTCTAACTCGGCTGCTATGGGACGTAAACAACAACCAAAAATACTGCTCGAAAGCTCGTCAAAATACATTTTGAAACTATTTCAGGCATTTTTTATCAGGTCAATATTGAGGTCACCATAGGTCATTAAGGATCAGATTTTCAAGTTTTAGGACTGCACTCCAGAATCCCCCAGATATCACAGGAATAGCTAGGAACAAACGGTAAAAGCAATGGATAGCTCTTGAAAAATGCAATTGCCAGGGTGTCCTCAGATTTAAGCCGGTGACAGGGACGGCATGGTCCAGAGGGGCGCCAATCCAATATGTCAATTAAACGGGTAAAATATGCCTCTTCCTTAACCTGCGCCCCGGGGATTCCAGGGTAAAAAGTCAAAAGATAATTTTTTTGTAAATGGACGGAAAGTCAAGGGACGACAAGTCAAGGGGTAAAAAGTCAACATCGCTTAATGTCGAAAGATAAAAAGTCGAAAAGGTAAAAAGTCGACATGGCAAAAAGTCAACACGCCAAAAGTCGAATAGTAAAAAGTCGTATGGATAAAAGTCGACAGATAAAAAGTCGAAACGGTAAAAAGTCAACATGGCAAAAAGTCAATACGCTAAAAGTCGAATAGTAAAAAGTCGCATAAATAAAAGTCGAAAGATAAAAAGTCGAAAGATGAAAAGTCGGTAGATAAAAAGTGAAAAAGGTAAAAAGTAGAAAAGGTAAAAAGTCGAAACGGTAAAAAGTAAACATGGCAAAAAGTAAACACGCCAAAAGTCAAATTGTAAAAAGTCGACGTGATAAAAAGTCAACGCGCGGAAAGTCAAATCGTAACAAGTTAAATCGCTAAAAGTAAATCGCAAGAAGTCGAATGAGTAAAAAGTAAACATGGCAAAAAGCCAATACGCCAAAAGTCAAAAAATAAAAGTCAAGTAGATATAAGTCACTAGCATAGCATAAAAGTCGCATGAGTAAAATGTTAACATAGTAACCCCCTCCCCAGCCACCATGTACGGTCAGGCCGATTCGGTTCATGGGAACGTTACTAGAGCCTCATGGGAATCCTCGCCATAAGGGCATTGTAGCACCTGCAGATCAGATTGCAGCCAATCGGCGTTCGTGTGACCGACCGAGTCTGTCTGTTTGCTTGGGTTTGGGAGGATTTGTTTTGCCATGGTGGGCAAAATACCTTCTGATGGCATAGTTCATGATACATGTTTGCATTGATACATGACTTAGGGACTTCATCAACACACATATTGACTGAAGTTTGTCTCACGCAAAAGTGGAATCGAAGCCATGGTTAAAGGGAATGTTTTTACCTTTGTATTGGTTTTGAACTGAAATAGCCATTATCTTTGGCCGTTATTGAAATGTCGAACATTCTAAAGTAATTTTCCCCAAAACTTAGCCGTTTTTAAGCAATTTAATTTCCCATTTGCAAAATGGAGTCTAGGCTAGTGCCGCCGCTAATTAGCTGACAGCCACATTTTCAGCCAATCCCACTTTGTCAGCCAATCAGCGGCGGTCTATAGCTAAATAATGAGGTCATCATCCCAAATTTATAACCTTAATTTGTATAAAGTTAAGTGACTTTTAGAGATTTAAAAAAAAATCACCATCGTTTTCAGCAGCACTTACTTCATATTTTCGACTACAACCAGCGTATATTTGACAACTTTCAGAAAGGTGAAACATTCCCTTTAAGGTATGGCAATTGCCATATTTTATTTTGTGCATATCTATTGAACAGGAGATAATACAAGTCAATTTGAATTTGCAGGCCCTCGGTAACGTTATCGTTAATCACGAGAACTTACATATACGATCAAAGTGTAAGATATGTCAATGTATTGTTGAAGCATTGCCTAAGGAAGGAAGCTTTGAAGAGTTCAACCAACAAAGAAACGTTGACAACTTGCTTAAGGATAGGTACCGTTGGATGCGGCACTGCTGAGTCTGATCTTCAGTTATAATTTGAACCATATATAACATATCTACATAAATACATAAGACATGCAGTACTGATTTTTGTATCAATGTTTGAACACGTTAATAAATAGGTCACACCACAATCAACTAACCAAAGCATAAGTCGACTAATCTCAATTATTTTAAACTGTAGGTAGGTAATAGGTATATATGTACAATGTGCATACGTTGTGGAGGTATAAACCCGACTTTCACGTTAATAGTCGGATAGTCTAAAGAAAGGAATTGAATGAACGGGAAGTCAAGAGACGAAAATTCAATGGGCCAAATTAACTGATTATCGTCATTGACTTTTTGCCATTTCGACTTTTTACCTTTTTACTCTTCATCTTTCGACTTTTATCGACGTCGACTTTTTGCTATTTGACTTTTTACGTATTGATTTTTTCCATCTCGACTTTTTACGTTTTTTACTTTTCATATTTCCACTTTTAGCGACGTTGACTGTTTACCATTTCTTCTTTTCATCTTTTGACTTTTAGCGACGTTTAATTTTTACCATTTCTACTATTTATCCTTAGACTTTTTGCCATTTCGACTTTTCGTCTTTTGACTTTTAGCGACGTCGACTTTTACCCCTTGACTTTCCGTCCGTTTACTTTTTATCTTTTGACTTTTTACCCTTTTGCCTTTTCGTCTGTTGACTTTTTACCTTGTTGACTTCACTTGACTTTTTATCCGTTTGACTTTTGGTCCGTCGACTTTTTTCATGTCGACTTTTTGACTGTTGACTTTTTACCCTGTTGACTTTTTGTCATTTGACTTTTTATCCGTTTGACTTTTGGTCCGTCGACTTTTTTCCATGTCGACTTTTTGACAGTTGACTTTTTACCTTGTTGATTTTTCGCCAATTTACTTTTTATCCGTTTGACTTTCTCCCCGTTGACTTTTTTCCACGTCGACTTTTTACCCGCCGACTTTTAAGACTTTTTACTTTTTACTATTGACTAAATGTCCCTTTACTTAACATCCGTTTACTTTTTGCCATTCGACTTTTCGTCCGGCACCCGCCCCCGGGGGAGGGGGGGGAAGTTTCTCAATATCTTGAAAACTATGCGCCGTGCCGTTGACGAATTGACGTGAAACGTTCCGTACCTTATGTTGCATACATTGTATGTATTCTCTCAACATGTCAGTTGGGCAAACTACAGAGAGATCAAAAACAGACCTAAGTGGGATTGTCCCTCACATATTTTTTAACAGAGGCTCTGAAGCTGTAGGTCGCCAAGAATGGGTCGGCTGCCTCTGGATACCTACAAGTGTGCTCGTTAAACGCCAGCGCTGCACGGCGAAACAAGCCACGTTTGAGGCTGTCCTTGTTGGAAAATCGAGCAGTCGAAACATGGAGTAGTTGCAGTGCCTAGTACGCACCTGGTTCGACGCTGAGGTACCTACGTGCAAGGGAAAACGGTGTCCGGACACATTGGCGAATGTTATTTTGCCGAATGTCATTTTGGCGAATGCATATTGTCGAAGGACACTTTGACGACATGTCTTTTTGTCGAAATGTGAATATGCCGAAAGTAAAATGGCGAATGTCTTTTTGTCGATGTAGCTTTTATATTTTGTCCGCCCATGTAGCTCAGTTGGGAGAGCGCTGGGCTTCTGACCTCACTCGGTAGTGGCTGCCTGGGTTCGAGTCGCTTCGGCGCTCGCTGTTTTCTCCTGACTGGGATGGCCTGTGGCTGGTGGCAGCGGGTCAATTTGCTGACAACAAATTACTTGGTCATCTAAACCCTCTGTATCCGAATGGGGGAGGGGCGATTGCCCCCCCCCCCCCCTGGCTGCGTCCCTGCCTTCTACCTCCAAGAGCTCCCCGGCATACGGTTCCCGCTCAGCGGGGAATAACCGACGAACCAAACAATTACCGGGCTACCGGAAAGGTCTTTGAATTTCAAGTTTGAAACCTCTATAATATATGGGTATCCCTTTAGAGCTAAGAGCTCCAGCTAGGCCTAACTGGGGCTATATGGTACCAAATTAGACCAGCCAGGACCTGGCTACCTCAGCGACGCGCCAGCTGCTTTGCTGGGCAAAAACAGTGTCGCTGTGTCATGCGGTGATTCCCAGATTTTCAACAGATTTCCCAGAGCTTTTCAACAGAGTTTTCAAGATTCTCCATAGTAAACAACACCTGCTGTACGTAAGTAGCACCATGGCCAGCTTCCGGCTTTACGGTGTGATCCGGAAAATGAAGTATAGTACGACAAGGATCGCGTCAGGTGCGTGCACTCCGCGGACAACTACTATGAGCAGTGATAGCCGGCTCCGCTTTGGTTGCCGGTGGAGGATCGCTGTTGATGCTTATGATGATTGGGGTGCACAAACAATATTGACACATGCCGACAATTGCTGCGCATGGCACCAAAGGCATTCGGCATTCGGCAATTTGTTTTCTCTCGAACATTTCACATGTCGATAAAATGACATTCGGCAAAAAGGCATTTCGACTTTTTCACATGTCGACAAAATGTCATTTCGACAAAAAAGTATTTCGACCTTTTCACACGTCGACAAAGTAACATTCGGCAAAATGACATTTCGGCTTTTTCACATGACGACTAAATGACATTTCGCCTAAAAGACATTCGATCTTTTCACGTGTCGGCAAAATGACATTCGGCAAAAAGACATTTCGACTTTTTGACATGTCGGCAAAATCACATTTCGATCTTTTGACATGTTGGCATAAAGACATTTGACAAAATGACATGTCGGCAAAAAGACATTTCGACAAAAAGGCATTCGACATTTTTCTTTCGGCATATTCACATGTCAAAAAGACATTTCGTCAAAGTGTCCTTCGACAATATGCATTCGCCAAAATGACATTCGGCAAAACGACATTCGCCAATGTGTCCTGTAACCCTTCTCCGCTGAGAATGTTGACGTGTTCTGAAATCATGGAGAACCCGGCATGGTTTCGAACGTGTGGCTCTCTGCAGAGAATGGCTAGTGGGTTCGGAGACCTCTCGAAGAACCATGCATGGTCTCCTTAGGTTTTCAGTGTAGTCTGCCGAGTTCCGAAAAAGGCGACGCCAACGCAAAGACGCGGACCTCGGCAACCAGAAGCTGTTCCAGCGGTGCCCAACTGCTGGCCCGAAGAGCTAATAGTGCAGGGACCAGGCCAGGGCTATCTCCCCAAGCCATCTCCCCAGGCTCCTCCAGATCCACAGAGACCATTTATGCGAGGAAATTTCGGTCTGCCTCTTGCTACTTTGAAACCATTTGCACCGTTACCAGTTGTTTGTTACAGTTCGGTACATAGGTGTGTATACAGACTACAGTTATTATTATCATATGTACTATTGAGCGCAGACTGCCACCGGTCATCGTGATTTACTATCCGAGGCTAATGTATATGACAAAGTACCTTCATTTCAACAGTTTTCATCATACCGAGATGTGCAACCAGGAAAAGGGGTTACCTGAGGCTTGGCTCCACTCACGGTCTGGTTCCAATAGTAAAATTGCGTTTTACACGACCTAAAATGTAAATGTTCACGCCGCCGCTTCGCGGCGTCACATCAGTGGCCATCATCATGACGAAGCCATCGTCATCGTCTTCGTTTCGTCGTAACGCTGAAATGAATGAATGTTTCGGGGTTTTATCAGGCAAACCCGAGAAGAACAAAATCGCGCCGCTTCGCAGCGCTAAATAACAAGTACCTACTATAGCAAGCAAATCCACATGCAAAATGCTGCAAAGGCTTAAATACACGCATAACAAATTGGGGTACATTTTTTTCGTCATTTCAGCCGACCCCCCACTCAAAAATTATCGGCGACGCCCCTGGTACAGCTGACAATTGACATAGTTTTGCTCAGTGTAAGGCAATGTCGGAACAATACAAACTGCAAGCTGACATCTTTCCTTTTTCGATATCCCAAAAGGTCGAAAACCTAAAAAAAGAGAAAAAATCGAAATCGTGTGGTTGCAAAATAAAGTGGCCCAAATACGGGAAGAAATTATAAATTGGGGGTATAGGTAAGGTCCGCTAAAAGAAACAGTTTGCCACCTCCCCACCCCCAAAAAAAAACGGCCGGCTGGATCCGCCCTTGTACACACATAGATACTAAAAAATAGGTTCCAGCATTTGCGTGAATCTTCTCAATGGCATAGCTCCACTGTTGTGAAATTACAAGCGAACTCTTCTCTCGTCTTTCTTGAACACTGAGAAAATATTGTACTACCTTAGTGTTGTAAAGGGGTCGTTGTCAATAAGTCCGACCCACTTACCACCGATATATCACCGTTTTACTACCTCCCGGTAGTATTACTTACCACTCACTTACTACACCCCTTACTAACCCAAGGGTGGTAGAGGGGTCGTTGTTCAATTTGTCCGACCCACTTACCACATAGCTACTACCCTGCTACCACCCCCGGTAGTAGCATTTTCCACCCACCAACCACGCTTCTACGACCCACTTACCACCCCCTGCAACCATTACCACCCTCCTACTACCCTGCTACCACCCTCCTACTACCCCGCTACCACCCTCCTACTACCCCGCTACCACCCTCCCA
>JAXIVJ010003550.1:52500-92740 GCA_036785665.1 Chirona hameri
AGCAGGTATCGATTCTGAGGTGCCGCCGCCAGGCTGGCTATGGAGCAATGAGGATACCTTAAGAAATAAATGAAAAAGGGACAGAACCCTGTCGTGCTAGAGATATCATTGTTCAGCGAGAACACTATTCCTGGAAGGCGCTGTTCCCAATCTGCACCACCTGAATCTGATAGCGCGCGCAGCCGCCGTTTGATGTCTAAGTGTTTCCGTTCTACTTTACCTATCGCTTCGTGATGGTAGCCTACGCTAGCTCGGGTCTGCACGCAGAAATATTCACAAAGTGCCATAACACGAACATTTTTTCACAAGGTTGGATCCCGCATCACTTTCAATCGTTTCTGGCGGACCAAACGTCAAAAAGTGACTAGAGTTTTTCAACTACTTGGTCTGCACTACCTGAATCGAGTGGATAACACGACAGAAAACCCGGAAATTTATCAACACAAGTTAGAACCAACGATCGGCCCGCGGCATGGTCACAATATCGATGACGAGCGTCTCACTCGGCCAATTTGCCTGCTGTGGCAGCAGTGGAGGACTGTGAACCCGGGTATCTTTTCTCTGGCTGCACCGCTCGCAAGTGCGCACATAATCTTCACAGTCATGCTTGATGCCGGGGTACCAAGCGTGACGGCTCAGCAGCTCGTACATTCTCCCATAGCCGCCATGTGCGTGATGTGACGTGTCGTGGTGAGCGTAAAATAGCCCATAACGCTTCGCTAAAGGCTATACAACCTGCTCATGCCCTGATGGGGTGCTGGGAACTCGGAAAATGATTCCATCTTTCAAACTGAAGTTACCAACAGGCTCACGCTTCAGACAAGGTGGAGCATAGCGTGGCCATTTACCGTGATTCAAACGATGGGCTATGTCTCGACAGTTTCTACCGTGGCGCTGCTACCACTTCAGGGCTTCCGGCTTGAGAGGTAATTGCACGAAACGGTCGGCCCCCATTCGGTTAACCTGCCGAGCCCCGTCCGTGACATCGCCACTGACCTGCCTACCATCGGAGCGGAAAGTCGAGCGCCGTGCCGGTTTCGCGTCATTGCGACCGGCGGTCTCTGGTTCAACGTGTGCGCCCCCATCCAGTGGGGCATCCCCCCAGTCTCCCTTTCCCGACTCAGGCTCATCCACATGGGAATTCCGCAGTCTGTCGCAGGAGGTGTCGCCGGCCCCGCCCGCCACCTGCTCCCGCTCAGGCGCGGGAGGACAGGAGCTCCCAGGCCGGTCGTTCCGCGACAGGCCACCAGAGGTGCTGGTAGCCACCGCCTGGGCCTGCGGCCGGCCACCCAGGGGTGGGGCTGGAGGCCCAGGGGTCCCATGGTCCACAGGACGCACCCCCGCTCGCGCGCCGGGGGTCACCCGCCTCACACACGGGAGCTGTGGAAGTATGCTCCGCGGACGGGGCACTGTCACGGTCATCACACAGGGGAGCTGTGGAAGTATGCTCCGCGGACGGGGTACGGTCACGGTCATCACACACGGGAGCTGTGGAAGTATGCTCCGCGGACGGGGTACTGTCACGGTTATCACACACGGGAGCTGTGGAAGTATGCTCCGCGGACGGGGTACGGTCACGGTTATCACACACGGGAGCTGTGGAAGTATGCTCCGCGGACGGGGTACTGTCACGGTTATCACACACGGGAGCTGTGGAAGTATGCTCCGCGGACGGGGTACTGTCACGGTTATCACACACGGGAGCTGTGGAAGTATGCTCCGCGGACGTGGGTACTGTCACGGTTATCACACACGGGAGCTGTGGAAGTATGCTCCGCGGACGGGGTACTGTCACGGTTATCACACACGGGAGCTGTGGAAGTATGCTCCGCGGACGGGGTACTGTCACGGTTATCACACACGGGAGCTGTGGAAGTATGCTCCGCGGACGGGGTACGGTCACGGTTATCACACACGGGAGCTGTGGAAGTATGCTCCGCGGACGGGGTACTGTCACGGTTATCACACACGGGAGCTGTGGAAGTATGCTCCGCGGACGGGGTACGGTCACGGTTATCACACACGGGAGCTGTGGAAGTATGCTCCGCGGACGGGGTACTGCCACGGTCATCACACACGGGAGCTGTGGAAGTATGCTCCGCGGACGGGGTACTGTCACGGTTGTCACACACGGCAGCTGTGGAAGTATGCTCCGCGGACGGGGTACTGTCACGGTTATCACACACGGGAGCTGTGGAAGTATGCTCCGCGGACGGGGTACGGTCACGGTTATCACACACGGGAGCTGTGGAAGTATGCTCCGCGGACGGGGTACTGCCACGGTCATCACACACGGGAGCTGTGGAAGTATGCTCCGCGGACGGGGTACTGTCACGGTTGTCACACACGGGAGCTGTGGAAGTATGCTCCGCGGACGGGGTACTGTCACGGTTATCACACACGGGAGCTGTGGAAGTATGCTCCGCGGACGGGGTACTGTCACGGTTATCACACACGGGAGCTGTGGAAGTATGCTCCGCGGACGGGGTACGGTCACGGTCATCACACACGGGAGCTGTGGAAGTATGCTCCGCGGACGGGGGTACTGTCACGGTCATCACACACGGGAGCTGTGGTGCTCCGCGGACGGGGTACTGTCACAGTTATCCCACACGGGAGCTGTGGAAGTATGCTCCGCGGACGGGGTACTGTCACGGTCATCACACACGGGAGCTGTGGAAGTATGCTCCGCGGACGGGGTACGGTCACGGTCATCACACACGGGAGCTGTGATGCTCCGCGGACGGGGTACTGTCACGGTTATCACACACGGGAGCTGTGGAAGTATGCTCCGCGGACGGGGTACTGTCACGGTCATCACACACGGGAGCTGTGGAAGTATGCTCCGCGGACGGGGTACGGTCACGGTCATCACACACGGGAGCTGTGGAAGTATGCTCCGCGGACGGGGTACTGTCACGTTCATCCCACACGGGAGCTGTGGAAGTATGATCCGCGGACGGGGTACGGTTACGGTCATCCCACACGGGAGCTGTGATGCTCCGCGGACGGGGTACTGTCACGGTCATCACACACGGGAGCTGTGGAAGTATGCTCCGCGGACGGGGTACGGTCACGGTCATCCCACACGGGAGCTGTGGAAGTATGCTCCGCGGACGGGGTACTGTCACGGTCATCACACACGGGAGCTGTGGAAGTATGCTCCGCGGACGGGGTACGGTCACGGTCATCACACACGGGAGCTGTGGAAGTATGCTCCGCGGACGGGGTACTGTCACGTTCATCCCACACGGGAGCTGTGGAAGTATGCTCCGCGGACGGGGTACGGTTACGGTCATCCCACACGGGAGCTGTGATGCTCCGCGGACGGGGTACCGTCCCGGTCATCACACACGGGAGCTGTGGAAGTATGCTCCGCGGATGGGGTACGGTCAAGGTCATCACACACGGGAGCTGTGATGCTCCGCGGACGGGGTACTGTCACGGTCATCACACATGGGAGCTGTGGAAGTATGCTCCGCGGACGGGGTACGGTCACGGTCATCACACACGGGAGCTGTGGAAGTATGCTCCGCGGACGGGGTACTGTCACGGTCATCCCACATGGGAGCTGTGGAAGTATGCTCCGCTGACGGGGTACTGTCACGGTCATCACACACGGGAGCTGTGGAAGTATGCTCCGCGGACGGGGTACTGTCACGGTTATCACACACGGGAGCTGTGGAAGTATGTTCCGCGGACGGGGTACTGTCACGGTCATCACACACGGGAGCTGTGGAAGTATGCTCCGCGGACGGGGTACGGTCACGGTCATCACACCCGGGAGCTGTGGAAGTATGCTCCGCGGACGGGGTACGGTCACGGTTATCACACACGGGAGCTGTGGAAGTATGCTCCGCGGACGGGGTACTGTCACGGTTATCACACACGGGAGCTGTGGAAGTATGCTCCGCGGACGGGGTACGGTCACGGTCATCCCACACGGGAGCTGTGGAAGTATGCTCCACGGACGGGGTACTGTCACGGTCATCACACACGGGAGCTGTGGAAGTATGCTCCGCGGACGGGGTACGGTCACGGTCATCCCACACGGGAGCTGTGGAAGTATGCTCCGCGGACGGGGTACTGTCACGGTCATCACACACGGGAGCTGTGGAAGTATGCTCCGCGGACGGGGTACGGTCACGGTTATCACACACGAGAGCTGTGGAAGTATGCTCCGCGGACGGGGTACGGTCACGGTCATCCCACACGGGAGCTGTGGAAGTATGCTCCGCGGACGGGGTACTGTCACGGTCATCACACACAGGAGCTGTGGAAGTATGCTCCGCGGACGGGGTACTGTCACGGTTATCACACACGGGAGCTGTGGAAGTATGCTCTGCGGACGGGGTACGGTCACGGTCATCCCACACGGGAGCTGTGAAAGTATGCTCCGCGGACGGGGTACTGTCACAGTCATCACACACGGGAGCTGTGGAAGTATGCTCCGCGGACGGGGTACGGTCACGGTTATCACACACGGGAGCTGTGGAAGTATGCTCCGCGGACGGGGTACGGTCACGGTCATCACACACGGGAGCTGTGATGCTCCGCGGACGGGGTACTGTCACGGTTATCACACACGGGAGCTGTGGAAGTATGCTCCGCGGACAGGGTACTGTCACGGTTATCACATACGGGAGCTGTGGAAGTATGCTCCGCGGACAGGGTACGGTCACGGTCATCACACACGGGAGCTGTGGAAGTATGCTCCGCGGACGGGGTACTGCCACGGTCATCACACACGGGAGCTGTGGAAGTATGCTCCGCGGACGGGGTACGGTCACGGTCATCACACACGGGAGCTGTGATGCTCCGCGGACGGGGTACCGTCACGGTCATCACACACGGGAGCTGTGGAAGTATGCTCCGCGGACGGGGTACGGTCACGGTCATCACACACGGGAGCTGTGATGCTCCGCGGACGGGGTACTGTCACGGTCATCACACACGGGAGCTGTGGAAGTATGCTCCGCGGACGGGGTACGGTCACGGTCATCACACACGGGAGCTGTGGAAGTATGCTCCGCGGACGGGGTACTGTCACAGTCATCACACACGGGAGCTGTGGAAGTATGCTCCGCGGACGGGGTACTGTCACGGTTATCGCACACGGGAGCTGTGGAAGTATGCTCCGCGGACGGGGTACTGTCACAGTCATCACACACGGGAGCTGTGGAAGTATGCTCCGCGGACGGGGTACTGTCACGGTTATCACACACGGGAGCTGTGATGCTCCGCGGACGGGGTACGGTCACGGTCATCACACACGGGAGCTGTGATGCTCCGCGGACGGGGTACTGTCACGGTCATCACACACGGGAGCTGTGGAAGTATGCTCCGCGGACGGGGTACTGTCACGGTCATCACACACGGGACCTGTGGAAGTATGCTCCGCGGACGGGGTACGGTCACGGTTATCACACACGGGAGCTGTGGAAGTATGCTCCGCGGACGGGGTACTGCCACGGTTATCACACACGGGAGCTGTGGAAGTATGCTCCGCGGACGGGGTACTGTCACGGTCATCACACACGGGAGCTGTGGAAGTATGCTCCGCGGACGGGGTACTGTCACGGTCATCACACACGGGAGCTGTGGAAGTATGCTCCGCGGACGGGGTACTGTCACGGTCATCACACACGGGAGCTGTGAAGTATGCTCCGCGGACGGGGTACTGCCACGGTCATCACACACGGGAGCCGTGGAAGTATGCTCCGCGGACGGGGTACTGTCACGGTCATCACACACGGGAGCTGTGGAAGTATGCTCCGCGGACGGGGTACGGTCACGGTCATCACACACGGGTGCTGTGGAAGTATGCTCCGCGGACGGGGTACTGTCACGGTCATCACACACGGGAGCTGTGGAAGTATGCTCCGCGGACGGGGTACTGCCACGGTCATCACACACGGGAGCTGTGGAAGTATGCTCCGCGGACGGGGTACGGTCACGATCATCACACACGGGAGCTGTGATGCTCCGCGGACGGGGTACTGTCACGGTCATCACACACGGGAGCTGTGGAAGTATGCTCCGCGGACGGGGTACGGTCATGGTCATCACACACGGGAGCTGTGGAAGTATGCTCCGCGGACGGGGTACTGTCACGGTCATCACACACGAGAGCTGTGGAAGTATGCTCCGCGGACGGGGTACTGCCACGGTCATCACACACGGGAGCTGTGGAAGTATGCTCCGCGGACGGGGTACTGTCACGGTTATCACACACGGGAGCTGTGGAAGTATGCTCCGCGGACGGGGTACGGTCGCGGTCATCACACACGGGAGCTGTGGAAGTATGCTCCGCGGACGGGGTACTGTCACGGTCATCACACACGGGAGCTGTGGAAGTATGCTCCGCGGACGGGGTACGGTCACGGTCATCACACACGGGAGCTGTGGAAGTATGCTCCGCGGACGGGGTACGGTCACGGTCATCACACACGGGAGCTGTGATGCTCCGCGGACGGGGTACTGCCACGGTCATCACACACGGGAGCTGTGATGCTCCGCGGACGGGGTACGGTCACGGTCAT
This sequence comes from Chirona hameri, assembly GCA_036785665.1. Classification (NCBI taxonomy): domain Eukaryota; kingdom Metazoa; phylum Arthropoda; class Thecostraca; order Balanomorpha; family Balanidae; genus Chirona; species Chirona hameri. The sequence continues at coordinate 59,043 of JAXIVJ010003550.1, forward strand.
CACACACGGGAGCTGTGATGCTCCGCGGACGGGGTACTGTCATGGTCATCACACACGGGAGCTGTGGAAGTATGCTCCGCGGACGGGGTACTGTCACGGTTAACACACACGGGAGCTGTGGAAGTATGCTCCGCGGACGGGGTACTGTCACGGTTATCACACACGGGAGCTGTGATGCTCCGCGGACGGGGTACTGCCACGGTCATCACACACGGGAGCTGTGGAAGTATGCTCCGCGGACGGGGTACTGTCACGGTCATCACACACGGGAGCTGTGATGCTCCGCGGACGGGGTACTGTCACGGTTATCACACACGGGAGCTGTGGAAGTATGCTCCGCGGACGGGGTACGGTCACGGTCATCCCACACGGGAGCTGTGGAAGTATGCTCCGCGGACGGGGTACAGTCACGGTTATCACACACGGGAGCCGTGGAAGTATGCTCCGCGGACGGGGTACCGTCACGGTCATCACACACGGGAGCTGTGGAAGTATGCTCCGCGGACGGGGTACGGTCACGGTCATCACACACGGGAGCTGTGATGCTCCGCGGACGGGGTACTGCCACGGTCATCACACACGGGAGCTGTGGAAGTATGCTCCGCGGACGGGGTACTGTCACGGTTATCACACACGGGAGCTGTGGAAGTATGCTCCGCGGACGGGGTACGGTCACGGTCATCACACACTGGAGCTGTGATGCTCCGCGGACGGGGTACTGTCACGGTCATCACACACGGGAGCTGTGGAAGTATGCTCCGCGGACGGGGTACGGTCACGGTCATCACACACGGGAGCTGTGGAAGTATGCTCCGCGGACGGGGTACTGTCACGGTCATCACACACGGGAGCTGTGGAAGTATGCTCCGCGGACGGGGTACGGTCACAGTCATCACACACGGGAGCTGTGGAAGTATGCTCCGCGGACGGGGTACGGTCACGGTTATCACACACGGGAGCCGTGGAAGTATGCTCCGCGGACGGGGTACGGTCACGGTCATCACACACGGGAGCTGTGATGCTCCGCGGACGGGGTACTGCCACGGTCATCACACACGGGAGCTGTGGAAGTATGCTCCGCGGACGGGGTACTGTCACGGTTATCACACACGGGAGCTGTGGAAGTATGCTCCGCGGACGGGGTACGGTCACGGTCATCACACACGGGAGCTGTGATGCTCCGCGGACGGGGTACTGTCACGGTCATCACACACGGGAGCTGTGGAAGTATGCTCCGCGGACGGGGTACGGTCACGGTCATCACACACGGGAGCTGTGGAAGTATGCTCCGCGGACGGGGTACTGTCACGGTCATCACACACGGGAGCTGTGGAAGTATGCTCCGCGGACGGGGTACGGTCACAGTCATCACACACGGGAGCTGTGGAAGTATGCTCCGCGGACGGGGTACTGTCACGGTCATCACACACGAGAGCTGTGGAAGTATGCTCCGCGGACGGGGTACTGCCACGGTCATCACACACGGGAGCTGTGGAAGTATGCTCCGCGGACGGGGTACTGTCACGGTTATCACACACGGGAGCTGTGGAAGTATGCTCCGCGGACGGGGTACGGTCACGGTCATCACACACGGGAGCTGTGGAAGTATGCTCCGCGGACGGGGTACGGTCACGGCCATCACACACGGGAGCTGTGATGCTCCGCGGACGGGGTACTGCCACGGTCATCATACACGGGAGCTGTGATGCTCCGCGGACGGGGTACGGTCACGGTCATCACACACGGGAGCTGTGATGCTCCGCGGACGGGGTACTGTCATGGTCATCACACACGGGAGCTGTGTAAGTATGCTCCGCGGACGGGGTACTGTCGCGGTTATCACACACGGGAGCTGTGGAAGTATGCTCCGCGGACGGGGTACTGTCACGGTTATCACACACGGGAGCTGTGGAAGTATGCTCCGCGGACGGGGTACTGTCACGGTTATCACACACGGGAGCTGTGATGCTCCGCGGACGGGTTACTGCCACGGTCATCACACACGGGAGCTGTGGAAGTATGCTCCGCGGACGGGGGTACTGTCACGGTCATCACACACGGGAGCTGTGATGCTCCGCGGACGGGGTACTGTCACGGTTATCACACACGGGAGCTGTGGAAGTATGCTCCGCGGACGGGGTACGGTCACGGTCATCCCACACGGGAGCTATGGAAGTATGCTCCGCGGACGGGGTACTGTCACGGTCATCACACACGGGAGCTGTGGAAGTATGCTCCACGGACGGGGTACGGTCACGGTTATCACACACGGGAGCTGTGGAAGTATGCTCCGCGGACGGGGTACGGTCACGGTCATCACACACGGGAGCTGTGAAAGTATGCTCCGCGGACGGGGTACTGTCACGGTCATCCCACACGGGAGCTGTGGAAGTATGCTCCGCGGACGGGGTACGGTCACGGTCATCACACACGGGAGCTGTGGAAGTATGCTCCGCGGACGGGGTACGGTCACGGTTATCACACACGGGAGCTGTGGAAGTATGCTCCGCGGACGGGGTACGGTCACGGTCATCCCACACGGGAGCTGTGGAAGTATGCTCCGCGGACGGGGTACTGTCACGGTCATCACACACGGGAGCTGTGGAAGTATGCTCCGCGGACGGGGTACGGTCACGGTTATCACACACGGGAGCTGTGGAAGTATGCTCCGCGGACGGGGTACGGTCACGGTCATCACACACGGGAGCTGTGATGCTCCGCGGACGGGGTACTGTCACGGTTATCACACACGGGAGCTGTGGAAGTATGCTCCGCGGACAGGGTACTGTCACGGTTATCACATACGGGAGCTGTGGAAGTATGCTCCGCGGACGGGGTACGGTCACGGTCATCACACACGGGAGCTGTGGAAGTATGCTCCGCGGACGGGGTACTGCCACGGTCATCACACACGGGAGCTGTGGAAGTATGCTCCGCGGACGGGGTACGGTCACGGTCATCACACACGGGAGCTGTGGAAGTATGCTCCGCGGACGGGGTACTGTCACGGTCATCACACACGGGAGCTGTGGAAGTATGCTCCGCGGACGGGGTACTGTCACGGTCATCACACACGGGAGCTGTGGAAGTATGCTCCGCGGACGGGGTACTGTCACGGTCATCACACACGGGAGCTGTGATGCTCCGCGGACGGGGTACTGTCACGGTTATCACACACGGGAGCTGTGGAAGTATGCTCCGCGGACGGGGTACGGTCACGGTCATCACACACGGGAGCTGTGGAAGTATGCTCTGCGGACGGGGTACTGCCACGGTCATCACGCACGGGAGCTGTGGAAGTATGCTCCGCGGACGGGGTACGGTCACGGTCATCACACACGGGAGCTGTGGAAGTATGCTCCGCGGACGGGGTACTGTCACGGTCATCACACACGGGAGCTGTGGAAGTATGCTCCGCAGACGGGGTACGGTCACGGTCATCACACACGGGAGCTGTGATGCTCCGCGGACGGGGTACTGTCACGGTCATCACACACGGGAGCTGTGGAAGTATGCTCCGCGGACGGGGTGCTGTCACGGTCATCACACACGGGAGCTGTGATGCTCCGCGGACGGGGTACTGTCACGGTTATCACACACGGGAGCTGTGGAAGTATGCTCCGCGGACGGGGTACGGTCACGGTTATCACACACGGGAGCTGTGGAAGTATGCTCCGCGGACGGGGTACGGTCACGGTCATCACACACGGGAGCTGTGGAAGTATGCTCCGCGGACGGGGTACGGTCACGGTCATCACACACGGGAGCTGTGGAAGTATGCTCCGCGGACGGGGTACGGTCACCGTCATCACACACGGGAGCTGTGGAAGTATGCTCCGCGGACAGGGTACTGTCACGGTTATCACACACGGGAGCTGTGGAAGTATGCTCTGCGGACGGGGTACGGTCACGGTCATCACACACGGGAGCTGTGGAAGTATGCTCCGCGGACGGGGTACTGTCACGGTCATCACACACGAGAGCTGTGGAAGTATTAGAGGCGCTCTGGGTCAAGGTGAAAATTGACAAAAAGAAAGCAGCCACTTTGGCTTGTGTCTATCGACCACCTTCATCAAACCACGCTCAAATTCAAGCGGATTTCAACGATTTAGAGGAACAAATCCAACAAATAATTACGGCCTCTTCATCTCCCCGTATCATTTTAGCGGGTGATCCGAATTCAGACCCTCAAACAAATCCAGCAGCAAATGAAAGGCTTCGGGAATTAGAAAGGTACGGGCTGAACTGTGTAGTACGCGAACCTACCTTTTATCGTGACCGTACGCGCTCATTACTTGATGTTGTGCTGATGTCTGATTCGTTGTGTAACGACCGATCACTAACAATGTGTTCTGTCCAAAAATGTGATTACGCGAGCCACCACCGTCGCGTATGTGTGGGAGTAACGGTGCCCCGAGCCAGACAAAGGGCGCAGTACTGGACGGGCCGGAGATGGCGAACATTCGATAATGGTGCGTTTTTGACTGATGTAAGGAACATTGGATGGCACTCTGTTGTAAAACAAAATGAAACATGTCAACAGCAGTGGGAGGCTTTTTCAAATACGCTTAACGAAATGTTAGACTTCCATGCTCCTATCAGAAAATTTAGAGTTCACAACCCCCGTCCCCCACCGGTTTCGAATGAAACCCTCAATCTGATGAAGCAGCGCGAACGATATAAAGAAACAAACGATCCAGCGTATCAGGAAATCAACACATTAACTAAACAGGCGATTCGCAAAGACTGTCGGGCAGATATAGCAAACCGCGTCCACAACTCAACATCCTCGTCATTGTTTCAGAAATTAAAATATGTAATTGTACCTAAACGTGGATACACAAAGCAACCGCAAAATTTAACACCAGATGACCTGAACGATTACTTTACAGCAGTAGGTACACACACTAGAGACGAGGTGGTTGCCGACTTCGACCGTTCGGGCCGAGAGAAGCTTTTTACTCGACTACCTAGGGTCAACGCTGGGTCAATGAGGCTCACACCAGTCACGTTGACTGAACTAAGGTGTGCTTTATTTTCACTACCCAACAAAGACTCTTCAATAGAAGGCGACGTCCCAATCCAAATGTTAAAACTGACATTTGATGCAATTGGACGCTACCTTTTACGTATCATTAACACTAGCTTTGTCTCTGAAACCGTGCCCTCTGCCTGGAAAAGGGCGACCGTCATTCCTCTATTTAAAAGAGACGATCCATCTAAAGCATCAAATTTTAGACCTATCACGAAAGTTCCTGGTATATGCAAAGTAGTAGAAAAGTTAGTACAAAAACAGTTGACAAGCTACCTCCAGAGCCAAAATATATTGAGCGAAGATCAACATGGTTTCTTGCCGCAACATTCGACATGTACCGCCCTATTGACAATGACTGACGAAATTCTCAGGGGCATGGATCGATCCCAAATTTCCATATTGGTTCTCATTGATTTGAGTCGCTGCTTCGATGTTATTGATCACAAAACGCTCATTAATAAATTAGAATTGTTGCAAATTTCATCAGGCTGGTTTAGAAGCTACCTACACGGACACGTACAACGGGTTAAAGTAGGGGAAAGTTTTTCAAAGCCACTTCCTATCACAATTGGGACTTTCCAGGGTACTTGTCTCGGCCCATTACTGTACAACATTGCTAGCAACGATCTCGCATGCCACATTCCAGCTCAAATCAATGGCTTCAAGGTCACATCGGTGCGTTATGCCGATGACACACAGCTCGCTGTCACAGGCCCTCGAGATCAAATTGGGGAACTACAAAGGAGCATGGAAGAGTTGCTAGTAACGATGTCAACGTGGTTCCAACAACATGGCATGAAGGTTAATGCGGCAAAAACTGAATTTATTTTGTGTGGAGACAGGAGGCAGTTAAAGCGTATTGCGCAGCCCCCATTATTTTATTTTATGGGAGAGCAAATTCAATGTTCCAACAAAGTCAAAAATTTAGGAGTGGTGATGGATGAAACATTGTCATGGGAATATCATATAAAAAACATCACTGATCGCTGCTTTGGAATTTTGATCGGATTAAGCCATGCAAAGCATGCCTTGCCCGCTGAAGTGTTGCCGCGCATTGTCGATTGTCTGGTGCTATCACATGTGAGATACTGTGTACAAGTGTATGGCAGTGCCAGTGTGACGTCTCTTAAGAACATCCAAAAAATCTTAAATTTTGCCGCACGAGTCATATCAGGACGCAGGAAATACGACCACATCTCTGATGTATTGCGTGAATTAGGTTGGCTAAATGCGTTAGATTTAGTCAAATACTCTGACTTGTGCATGTTGCATAAGGTTATAACTAGAGCGAAACCTTCGTCGTTGGCGTCGCGCATCCAGTTCAACTACGAAATACTGGAGCGTGATACCCGACAATCGAAACATCCTTGCCTCGACCTAGAAACAATCACGGAAAGCGCACATTCTTGTATAGGGCTAGCCATTCATACAATGCGCATATTTAATCTCAGTGTGTTCTGAAAGCAGTGTAGCCCATTAGATTTTCTCAATAATTGTACGATGTCGGCAAAACAGGGCAAACTGTTTTAGCTCACTTTTTACTGTTTTAGCTCACTCATTTTTATGTTCATGTATGGAAGACCGAAGAATAACCCTGTCGTGTGGAACGGTCTGTTTACGTTAATACATACATATGCTCCGCGGACGGGGTACTGCCACGGTCATCACACACGGGAGCTGTGGAAGTATGCTCCGCGGACGGGGTACTGCCACGGTCATCACACACGGGAGCTGTGATGCTCCGCGGACGGGGTACGGTCACGGTCATCCCACACGGGAGCTGTGGAAGTATGCTCCGCGGACGGGGTACGGTCACGGTCATCACACACGGGAGCTGTGGAAGTATGCTCCGCGGACGGGGTACTGTCACGGTCATCACACACGGGAGCTGTGGAAGTATGCTCCGCGGACGGGGTACTGTCACGGTCATCACACACGGGAGCTGTGGAAGTATGCTCCGCGGACGGGGTACTGTCACGGTTATCACACACGGGAGCTGTGGAAGTATGCTCCGCGGACGGGGTACTGTCACGGTCATCACACACGGGAGCTGTGGAAGTATGCTCCGCGGACGGGGTACTGTCACGGTCATCACACACGGGAGCTGTGGAAGTATGCTCCGCGGACGGGGTACTGTCACGGTCATCACACACGGGAGCTGTGGAAGTATGCTCCGCGGACGGGGTACGGTCACGGTCATCACACACGGGAGCTGTGATGCTCCGCGGACGGGGTACGGTCACGGTCATCCCACACGGGAGCTGTGGAAGTATGCTCCGCGGACGGGGTACTGTCACGGTCATCACACACGGGAGCTGTGATGCTCCGCGGACGGGGTACTGTCACGGTTATCACACACGGGAGCTGTGGAAGTATGCTCCGCGGACGGGGTACTGTCACGGTCATCACACACGGGAGCTGTGGAAGTATGCTCCGCGGACGGAGTACGGTCACGGTCATCACACACGGGAGCTGTGATGCTCCGCGGACAGGGTACGGTCACGGTATCACACACGGGAGCTGTGGAAGTATGCTCCGCGGACGGGGTACGGTCACGGTCATCACACACGGGAGCTGTGATGCTCCGCGGACGGGGTACAGTCACGGTATCACACACGGGAGCTGTGGAAGTATGCTCCGCGGACGGGGTACTGTCACGGTTATCACACACGGGAGCTGTGGAAGTATGCTCCGCGGACGGGGTACTGTCACGGTTATCACACACGGGAGCTGTGGAAGTATGCTCCGCGGACGGGGTACTGTCACGGTTATCACACACGGGAGCTGTGGAAGTATGCTCCGCGGACGGGGTACTGTCACGGTTATCACACACGGGAGCTGTGGAAGTATGTTCCGCGGACGGGGTACGGTCACGGTCATCACACACGGGAGCTGTGATGCTCCGCGGACGGGGTACGGTCACGGTATCACACACGGGAGCTGTGGAAGTATGCTCCGCGGACGGGGTACTGTCACGGTTATCACACACGGGAGCTGTGGAAGTATGCTCCGCGGACGGGGTACTGTCACGGTTATCACACACGGGAGCTGTGGAAGTATGCTCCGCGGACGGGGTACTGCCACGGTAATCACACACGGGAGCTGGGGAAGTATGCTCCGCGGACGGGGTACTGTCACGGTTATCACACACGGGAGCTGTGGAAGCATGCTCCGCGGACGGGGTACGGTCACGGTCATCACACACGGGAGCTGTGATGCTCCGCGGACGGGGTACTGTCACGGTTATCACACACGGGAGTTGTGGAAGTATGCTCCGTGGACGGGGTACGGTCACGGTCATCACCTACGGGAGCTGTGATGCTCCGCGGACGGGGTACTGTCACGGTTATCACACACGGGAGTTGTGGAAGTATGCTCCGCGGACGGGGTACGGTCACGGTCATCGCAATCTCCATGTAGACGCGACAGCATATCGACATGCTGCATCTAGCTAACTTCCCTGTGCTCTGTGCTATAGCGGAACTGGCTAACAAATGCGCTCCACCTCACCAGCCTCGGGTTAATCTGATCCTTGTTGTTCAAAATTTGGAGAGCACTTCTACAATCACAAACCCATTTGGACTCTACATCCGCTAGATATTTAAATAATTTTGTCAGGCCTTGAATAAAACTAAAAACCTCAAGTTCATATATGGTCCACTTTCTTTGCGCCTTACTATATCTACTGCCATTGAAGGCAATCACTCGCTCCACGCCATCCTGCACCTGAGACCAAATCTGGCCGGCGCCGGTAGTGCTGCTTGCTGTCTGTGCACAAAATGAATGGGCAGTCTCTGCGCGGGTAGCTGAGCACCCGGCTGCTCACCATCTCTGCCCTCAGGCTGGTGAAACTGCTCTCCAGCTCGTCATCCCAGTAAAACTTCTCGGAGTTGCACAACACTATGCGCGGCTCGGCGATAGTACTAAACGAAGGTATAAACTTCCTAAACCAAGACAAAAAATCCAAACACTCTTTTGGCCTCCTTCACGGTCTTGGGGGGCGACAGGTTTCTGACAACGTTGATTCGTTCGGGATCAATGGTGACGGCCTCGGGTGTGATGCGGTGGCCAAGATAAGTCAACTCTGTCTGAAACAGGCGACATTTCTCTGGAGCCACCTTGAAACCGGCGGCACGCAACCTCTCTAGCACCGTATGGAGGAGCTGGAAGTGCTCGTTCACGCTGTCACTAGTGCAGAGAATATCGTCAGCGTACACTCTCACACCTGGCAGATCTCCCAAGACCTTTCGCATGGCTACATGAAGAAAATACGACGACTGGGAGCATCCCATTGGCATCCGAGCCGGATAAAAAGTTTTACCCAAAGCATGGAATGCACACACTTCACTTGACTTCTTCGACAAGTGTAGGTTCCAAAATGCATGCTTAATGTCTAGAGAAGAAGCGATCTTCCACCCACCAAGCGAGAAAATAAAATCATCTATATTTGGAAACACAAATGTCTTCGGAACTAACAGCCTATTCAGATTGCGCATGTCCTGGGTGATTCTGAATTCACACGTGCCCTTCGCAACCAGAATGATGGGCGCGTTCCAGTCTGAGGGTTGCCCCTCCTCGATCACCCCGCACCCCTGCAACTCATCTAACTGCGCCTGCAGCTGGGCTTCACGTGTCTACGGAATGGGATAGGGCCGAGTGAACGCGGGACGCGCCCCGTCTGCAACTCAAGGTCAACATCTCTCCCACGATAAAGACCGATATCAGAATAGCCCCTCGAAAATGCCTCAGGAAAGGAAGCCAGCAGAGCAGCCAACTGGTCACGCTGGGAGACAGTGATGGGATCGCCCACCACGAGATCGGCGAGACACGCTGGGAGACAGTGATGGGATCGCCCACCACGAGATCGGCGAGACACGCTGGGAGACAGTGATGGGATCGCCCACCACGAAATCGGCGAGACACGCTGGGAGACAGTGATGGGATCGCCCACCACGAAATCGGCGAGAACCTCATCAGTCGATCTGCCTACGTACCTCCCATCATCTGATGACACTGCGTTCACATGTGCTGCAGCACCGTCCGCAACCCCTGAAGCAGGGTCCAGTTCACAGGACTGGTCACTGTCGACCAGCTCGGCATATCCGATAACGCTGCGTCTGTACAAGGTAATTGTGCGGTCAGAACGATTGCGAACATATAAAGGAATCTCTGTTGCAGAAAATGGCTTTAGCAGCGAATCACATATTTCCATATTGGTTGACCGTTGTCCGACTAGCAAATATTCCGCGTCACACGACAGCTGTTGATCAACTTTCACGGTGAGGCACACAGCAGTATGTGGTGGCACGGACACCGACCTCTTAATTATAAGCTTTAACTTAACTTCGTGATCTGGTGAACAATTTAACAAAACCTTATTTCCCGACTGGAAGTCCCATCCTAACACTGCGTCGTGCAACAAGTTGTGAACAACGACAAACTCGGTTTCGCGGGCCTCCGCGCCCTCATCTCCACTAGAAGTTTACAAGAACCCAATGTGTTGGAGCGTGCCCCGAGGCAGAAAGAAGACGGGCAGGCGGCGTCAAAGGCGAGTGTGGGGCAATAACACCGAAAACACGGCTGTCAATCAGTGACACCTGACTGCCAGAGTCGATCAGAGTCGTCACTCACCCCAAACCCGTTGATGGCTACTCGAGCCGTCGGGAGGTTCACCACCCGGTTGCTCGCCTGCCCGCCAGTCCGTTTGGGCAATGCCTCTTGAGCTGGCCGAAGCCCCGGCATGACCTGCATTGGATGGTCCGCCGCCCGTCCCCGCGCCCTGAGGCCTGTTCACGGGGTCTGCGGCCGCCGCGGCTCCCGCGGCCGAAAGGGTGGGGCTTAATCGTCAGCCAATCACGAAAGAGCAGATCCGGGAGGAGAGACTCTCCGCTCTGCGGCTCCTGCGGTTGCTCGGGAGCAGCCGCAAGAGAACTTCGACATAAATGGCGCGCGTCTGACAAAGGTTGCGCACTGTTTTGCTGATATCGCAGCTCACTGGCGGTTGTTTGACCAAAAATGACAACTCGTAGTGACTCGTAGATATTCAGAAAAACATTGAAGGTTTTCATGAAATTGCCTATTCGTTGCGAACGCTACACGCACCATTTATCGGACGCCATCAGCGGCCGCAAAAGTGTTCAAAGTTGTTCAAATTAAGCTCCGCCTCCTGGCCGCGGGAGCCGCGGCGGCCGCAGACCCCGTGAACAGGCCTCTGGTGACGCCTCTTCGTCACTGGAGGCGCTGTCCGCCCCTCCCCCGCCGCGGCCGGGCGCCACGACCGTAAGCCGCCAGGGGCGCTGCAGCGCCGCGCCGGGCTGCGGTCCAACCGCTGCCCGGCGAGCGGCTCGGACTGACCAGCGCGGCAACCCTGCCGTCGCAGCCGCCGCCCCGCGGCGCGTGGGTCGGGCCTGACGCGTGACAAACTAGCTCACATTCACATTTACATTTAGAAACACATTCGCGGACTATTCGGATTTGCATAAAAATTGGAACATAGGTAGAGCATGACCTACTTATTACGCTAAAAAAAATTAGAGTCGCACAATTAAAATCAAATGATTTAGAGCAGGTCATAGGTTTAATGTCAAACAGCGGACTATTCAGATTTGCATGAAAATTGACACAGATATAGAGCATAAAATCCTTATTACGCTCATAAAATCTTAGAGTCGCACATTCAAAATCAAAGGATTTAGAGCAGGCATAGGTTTAAGGTCAAACAGCGGACTATTCAGATTTGCATGAAAATTGGCACACAGGTAGAACATAAAATCCTTATTACGCTCATGACGTCGCTGCCGCCGCCCCGCGGCGCGTGGGTCGGGCCTGACGCGTGACAAACTAGCTCACATTCACATTTACATTTAGAAACACATTCGCGGACTATTCGGATTTGCATAAAAATTGGAACATAGGTAGAGCATGACCTACTTATTACGCTAAACAAAATTAGAGTCGCACAATTAAAATCAAAGGATTTAGAGCAGGTCATAGGTTTAATGTCAAACAGCGGACTATTCAGATTTGCATGAAAATTGACACAGATATAGAGCATAAAATCCTTATTACGCTCATAAAATCTTAGAGTCGGACATTCAAAGTCAAAGGATTTAGACGGGTTTAAGGTCAAACAGCGGACTATTCAGATTTGCATGAAAATTGGCACACAGGTAGAACATAAAATCCTTATTACGCTCATAAAATTTTAGAGTCGCACATTTAAAATCAAAGTATTTGGAGCCGGTCGTAGGTTTAATTTGATTTAGGTTTGTGATTTAGGTTTGTGATTTAGGTTTGTGATTTAGGTTTGTGATTTAGGTTTGTGCAACTTTAGGATTTTATGAGCGTAATAAGGATGTTATGTTCTACCTGTGTGCCAATTTGCATGCAAATCTGAATAGACCGCTGTTTGACCTTAAACCTATGACCTGCTCTAAATCCTTTGATTTGTTTTTCTAGACCGCCATCCATGCCATGAGCAGGTGACCAAGAGTGCCCCCACCCTCGATCCCAACGACACACAACACCCCACGTTAACACCAGAGAACAAAATAGAAAATGTCGCGGCACTCCCAGCTAGGACATGGAAACAAAACATAAAGAAGCATAACAAGAGAAGCAGGTTTGGTGTTAGACGTGGTCATGTAAAAGAGGCAGATAGTAGTCATTGCTGAAAGCCGCAGATGACTGCCCCCAACTATGTCCCCGGATGCTACACTCACACGTTCCCATTCATTCCCGGAGTTAGTAAAGGGTGTCCAGTCATTCAAGTGGAGGGGCAATTTCTGGTCAAGTTCGGCATGTGTCAATGCTGGAACTTGACCAGACCTGACCATGACCTGCTGAATGTGCGACTCTAAGATTTGATGAGCGTAATAAGGATTTTATGTTCTACCTGTGTGCTAATTTTCATGCAAATCTGAATAGTCCGCTGTTTGACCTTAAACTTAAATCCTTTGATTTTTTTTTCTAAATAAATTTAGTCCGAATGTTTTTGTATGGATGGATTTCCGAGGTCAGGACCCACGCTAAGCAGAGCTTGTTGCGCAGGTCCTGACCGCACCACCCGATCGCGCAATTCCTGTTGGCCGGCAGAATTTAGAGACGAAAGTTTTACGTGCCCGACATACCTGGACACGGTCCGCCCCGCTCACTGACGTCACCTGACCTTGAGTGCGACCGCTGCCACCGGCCGCAGGCCACCCCAGTCAGGAGCAAATAGCGAGCGCCGAAACGACTCGAACCCGGGCTGCCACTACCGGGATAGGTCAGAAGTCCAGCCCTCCCACTGAGCTACAGGGGCGGACAAAATCAAAGGATTTAATGTGAATGTGCGACTCTAAGATTTTATGAGCGTAATAAGGATTTTATGTTCTTCCTGTGTGCCAATTTTCATGCAAATCGGAATAGTCCGCTGTTTGACCTTAAACCTATGACCTGCTCTAAATCCTTTGATTTTGAATGTGTGACTCTAAGATTTTATGAGCGTAATAAGTAGGTCAGACGCGCCACTTTCCCTATCCCAACAGCTACCAAAATGCTACCAAATAGAAGAAACACGAACGAGGCAAAAACAAGATTTCTTTCTTTCGCAAGAAGTTATTTTTCGCAGGCAGTACCCATTTTTCATCGCCAGTTTCAGCGAATTTTGAGGGGCCAATTTATATTGCCGCCCCTGTCGAGCTTTGGATGGGGGGGGGGCTTTCCCCCTGCCGCTCCCTCCCTGGATCTGCCAGTGTCTATATCGGTGATTCTGTACTTACCCCATCTCCTCAATGTGGGCCACCATCTTTGAAAACACTGCCGTGACATGCTCCGGCGATTCCACAATATTTCGCGAAATCCTGCGCGAAATCCCTCGTTTCGTGCTCACCGAACGGCCAATGGCAAATTATTTCACGAAATGCGTGGGAAAATGACCCTTCCGAACGCAGCCTAAAATAAGAATTACTGAAAGTGACGCTATTTCGGCGACATTTTAGATTTAGTCTAATTACGTAATGATCTGAGACCAATGGGAAGGCGTTTCGAGACAGGGCATTCTCATGTCTACCCTCTTAATAATAATCAGCGTACCGGAGCGACTCCAAATAGGTGAAATGGCCTGGTGAAATGTCCTAGTGAGGCTCCCGTCCCTCTGATTACATGCATGGAGCAATCGTTAAACAAAAAACAGGGGGGGGGGGTGAGAATCAAAATACAGTAAAGACGCGATTGTCGCTACTCACTGGGCTCTGGTGGTCTGAGGTTGTTCCATCACCCATGTCTGAGGTCTCTTTGTAGTTAAATATGTGGGCAATTGTGGAAGATATAGCACGATGCCAATGTTAATGCTTCTTAGCAAGGGCGGCGCCACCTTCCGAAAGTTTGGGGGGAGGGGGGACGGAGGCATTCTGAAGTCGATTCTTTACATGCAACGCCCATAGGCGTAATGTTTAAATCCGAAAATGTTTGGGGGGACACGTCCCCCCCCCCCCTCCCGACCCCCCGGTGGCGCCACCCCTGCTTCTTAGTTCTTACGCATACGCGATACTTCGGGCCGGTGAACTCTATAAAAACGCCTCATTTATCAACATTGAATATGGTGTCTGTGAGCCCGTGACGTCAGTTCCTTAGCTGTCTCTTAAGTCTTAGCCGGTAGATTCCATACTGGTATCTAGTATCAAGGCGCACTGACATCAATATAATACCTAGACAGCCAACTCGCGCGCCGCATACGCCGGACGGTCCGCTCCCACACTGTGTGGTGGTGGCGTCAGCCGTCCTGAGGGGCAAAACATCGCGGGCGCCATAGGCACCAATGTATCAATGGCAAATCTGAACGGCGTCCTGACTGGGCTACGCTTATAAAAAGTGGTGCAAAGTAGCATCATATTATTCGCTGGAGATTCTAGATTGAGCCCAAATGAATTATAAGGTTCCACCTGGTCATGGAATTTCTGGAGAGCAACTAACATGATCGGTTACCATGGCCTTATTTGGAGTGTAAAAACCACGTTATACCCAAGGTACTTTAATAGAGGTAGGGGCGTAAGGATTCAGTCACGTGACTTCCCAGCGCACGTGCAACCGATCGCCGGGATCCTCCAGTGGGGTTGGGCCCAAGGAATCGCAGTCAGCTGATACTCCCATTACTTTAACATGGAGATTTTGCAATGCTTTTTAGGGAAAAAATATTTAGGTACTAAATGACTTCGCAGGTGGATTCATGACCCGGGTGTGGATAGAGGGTAGAACAAGGTATTTTGTATTGCCCGGCGGTAGCTTTTCCCGCCTTATATTCCTCACCAGACGGTCTCAATCACAGCCGACAAATCGCACGCGTTCGGATAGAGCGGTTATGGAGGTGGTATCAGTGGTGGTGGGTGGTATTTTCGGATGGGGGGGAAACAAACCCAGGGGCCCCCTCGATCAAAGCGGCCCCTCCCACGGTCAAAGCCCCCTAAAAACAATGGCGCGAAATGGTATCTCCTCGGATTTAGGCCACTTCATTTTGCAGGGTCCCCAAATAGTCGCAAAAAAACGTCGGACAGGCCCATGTTGAAGTCTCAGGCCTTCCGAGGGCCCCCTCAGGCCTACCGAGGGACCTCTCAAGCCTACCGAGGACCCCATCAGGCCATACCGTGGGTCCCATCAGGCCTACCGAGGGCCCCTCAGGCACACCAAGGGCACCTCAGGACTACCGAGGGCCCCTCATGCCTATACCGAGGGCCCCTCCGGCCTACCGAGGGCCCCTCAGGCCGACTGGGGGCCTTCAGTCGGCCTTAGATGGCCCCTCAGACTGGCTGGGGGGACCTCGGGGCCCTCGGTCAACTTCTCGGAGGGTCCCTCTTACAAATGTATGGGGGGAGGGGAAATCCTGTTCCCCCTTCTTGAGTGTGTGGGGGGGCAGCTTATTAAAAAGAAATGTGTCAACCGAGCCGCCCAATACTACCTCAAGCAACTTTGACCGCATGAACTATTGCCATCTGACGTCACGACCAATCGGAGAGCAGAATTCCAAATTACGTAAATATACTTAATTATTTTAAAAACTAATTATCCGGAGGAATTTATAGTGAAGTGTCAATCTAAAAAGTATGATTTATTCATTTGCTTGTCATCAAACACATAACAGTAGTGAGTTAGGAAACCTGCAACTAGTCTATTATTTGTTTGTCAGAAATGGCGGTAGCCAATACGCCAGTTCACTAGACAATGCGCCAGTTTACTAGATAAACCCGGGCCTCCAATCAGATTCCTCCATGTGGTCACATGTCCTCTTGCCACTCACCTGGTTATACCGTTCACTTTTCGTTGAAAATGCGATCTAAGCTTCATATACTTCATATACTAAGCTGAGATCGCATTCGCAACGGAAAGTGAACAGTATAACGTGGTTGTTACATCCCAAATAAGGCCATGGTAACCGATCATTTCAGCTGCTCTCCATAAATTCCATGACCAGGTGGAACCTTATAATTCGTTTTGGCTCAATCTAGAATCTCCAGCGAATAATATGATGCTACTTTGCACCACTTTTCCAAACGTAGCCCAGTCAGGAAGCCGTTCAGATTTCCCATTTATACATATGGCGCCCGCGATGTTTTGCCCCCCAGGGCTGGTGAGTTAGTGGTGGCGCCACCACACAGTGGCCCGGCGGCGAAAGATGGCTGTCTAGGTATTATCAAGGTCTGTAAAGATGCACGGATATTATATGAATGTCAGCGGCCTTGAGGCTAACGAACCAAGCTGGGAGATTGAGATCAGGGGGGTGTCATCTCGGGATTCCCCATGTATCGGCTGCCGAGCGACACAGCATTAGCGGCGACTTCACTGGTGCTCTGGTCCAGTCGTGGCCAGCCCCGTCGTCGCAGCTGCGCTTTCGAGCGTTTTGCAGTCTTTTGACGCAGTAGCGGATCCAGGGGGGGGGGGGGCGTAGGGGCTGAAGCCCCCTGCCTTAGAAAACGGCGCCCTCGGGCACCGCGGCGCCGAAGTCGCCGCGACGACGTTCTTGCAAAGGATTTGCCGGCGCCGAAGGCGCTGTAGCGTTCTCGGGAGGCCGTCAGGGCGCCCTTGTGTCTACCGACATAGTCGTAGCACTGTTGAAAGGCACCCTGGCACCCTCAGAAGACAGCTTGCCGCCCTCACAACGCATTATGCCGCCCTCAGAAGGTATACATCGCCGCCCTCGGAAGGCATCATGACGCCCTCGGAATGCATCATGCCACCCTCGGAAGGCATCATGCCACCCTCGGAAGGCATCATGCCGCCCTCGGAAGGCATCATGCCGCCCTCGGAAAACATCGTGCCTTTTTGAAGAAAATGGCATTTTCTTTCATTTGATTTTTTTGCAATTTGCTTTACAACTCGATTGTCTACGGTTTTTCAAACATAATATCGTTTTTCCACCAAAAATGGCATAACCTGACGTCACTTAAACGTTATTATCTCCTTAACTACTTCACTAATTTAAATGACATCAGTTGGGCAAACTACGAGGAGGCGATCTAAAAATGGATCGATCAAAAATTAGGTCGTGACGTCATCAAAATGGGCGGAGCATGCCCTTATAAGGAGATCCGATCTAAAAATGTATTGTTTTCCTGACATTCACATCTTCAAACACCCTATCACCCCTAAAAAAAATGCCCATCACCCCTGGATTTTTTTCGGTTGAAACTGCACGAATCGCGCCATCATATTGTCTTGTACTTGTATGATCAGATCCCTACTTTGCAGATATGGCCAAAGTAAGGGTCGGCGATCTCAATTTCGGCACTCGCAGCAGCCTCAGCGATTTAATTTTGATTCGCCACCTGACTTCATGATCTAAAATTGGATTAGCCGGCTGACTACCGATCTAAAAATGTATTTCACACTATGGTCGTTGCGTCGCGGAATCAAAATTTAGATCGTCATTTACGTGGAATAAGGGGAATTACCGAATATGGTCTCATTTATTATTCCGATATATTGATGGACAACATGTTCTCCGACACTTTTTAACCTCCGAGTATGCGTATGTTGCTCCGAATTGTCCTAATGACAGGCCTCACAGTTTGATACTGCATGTATGCCCAAATATGGGCATAACAAAATCTAAAAATGTATTGATCTATTTTGTATCGCCTCTGTAGTTTGCCCAACTGACATGTTGAGAGAAGACGTAAAATGGATGCAACATAAGGTACGGAACGTTTCACGTCAATATCCATCATAGTTTTCAAGATACTGAGAAAATCCGGGAGGGGGCAGATTCTGCCCCCCCCCCCCCCGGGGTGCGGGTTAAGGAAGAGGCATATTTGACCCGTTTAATTGACATATTGGATTGCCGCCCCTTTGGACCATGCCGCCCCTGTTACCGAGGAAATATGCCGCCCTCGGGCCTGAAGCCCCCTGCCTTAGAAAATCCTGGATCCGCCACTGTTTTGACGGGTGTTGAGGAGAGCGGCAATTTGAAGTCGTCGTCGTAATATAAGTAAGTTATGTTGCAAGTCTATATTTTTTTTTAAGTTTGTTTTAGCATATCTTGAACATAAAGCCAAAACAATGTCATTTGCAACATTTCCAGGTACAAATTATTAGTACAATAGCAGCATAAAAATCAGATGGAAAAAGTAGCCTTTGCTCATGTCATTGTAATTAAAAAGATGATGAATTAAAGGGAAATAATGACCTTTTTCCACAAAAATGGAGTTAGCACTTGAAATCGCCAGACGAGACCAAAATATATTGTAAATTCATCACATTTTGCATGCAAACTTCCCTACCGAAAGATATTTCAAGTTAAAGTTGATAAGCGTTCCACACTTTTAACGACCGGTACTTGCAAGTACTTTTGGTCCTCATCAAACTGCGGGCTTTTCCCGTATTGTTTTTTACGCAATGGAGTGGAAAATATATTGTGCGTTCTGCTTGTTGTGATTATATGCCCGGCGATCTTCTAAAGCTAACAGCGATTGGAAAAAGTGGCAATAAAATCGGAAGCTCATCGATGCACATCAACGGCGGCATAGTTAGTGGTTGCGACCCTCATTTTTTGAAAATCGATTCATTTGTTTTCAACATTAGGAGTATTGTATAATTTGTCTGTGGCTGTATATAACACTATGCTTTATATTATCATGAAAAATAATAATTTTTCCCCAAAAAACTAACAAACAATAACACAAAACTGGCAATTAAATCGGAGGCTCATCGATGCACATCGACGGCAACCTATTTAGCGTCAGCGATTTGTTTACAAAGTCATTGTCAAGCTTCTCGGCGCACTTAACCATTATGGCGAGTTGTTCCTGATTAGTATACCCAAGTCCCGTAGCAGGCTGTGTTAATGACGTCACTGGTGCCATTCTTGTGTAGCATTGCAAAATATATCTGATTTTGAGTTGAAAGCTAATTAAAGACTTATTCAAATTATTGTTTTTAAGTTTGAATTTTCTTGTTAATCATTATTAAAGGTATTTTATCACTGTATTTCATAGTAGTTGACACTTCAGAAACTTGTGACGTAATAATATTGTATCCAATATGCATTTCCCTCACCTTTTGCTATTGTGTCGCAGTGCCGAGTGCTTTGCGAATACTAGCTTGCCTGGGGTTCAATTCATTCCGCCCTTATTTTATTCGAGTTGGTATAGTTTGCATGTTGTTGTTATTCATGACTTATACTGATAGTCAGTCATGCATCACGGATGCTTCACTGATTGCTTCACGGATCAGAGCGCTGCTCGAACGCACGCTAGTAGCGCTTTCGTTCTCCATGGCAACCAGGCGTGAGCCAATGAAAAGCCAGAACGTCTTCCCTTTCTGGCTTTTGATTGGCTGACGCCTGGTTGCCATGGAGAACGAAAGCGCTTCTAGCGTGTGTCCGAGCAGCGCTCAGTTTGATCGGAAACGTCACCGAGCCTCCAAAAATGCCGCACTCGATGTAAACAATGGTAGGGAAGGACGAATTTGTCAATGACCTTCATGAAACACAAGGTACTTGTTTTGTATTTTTTCCAAACTTACAACTTTGAATTTGGGAATAATTTTATTTAATTCTTAAATTTAAATAAAATAATTTTAAAACCATAACGGTAGCCTAAGAAATTGTTGCTAACAAAATAAAAAGGTCATTATTTCCCTTTAAAGGGAAATAATGACCTTTTTATTTTGTTAGCAACAATTTCTTAGGCTACCGCTATGGTTTTAAAATCATTTTATTTAAATTTAAGAATTAAATAAAATTATTCCCAAATTCGAAGTTGTAAGTTTGGGAAAAATACAAAACAAGTACCTTGTGTACTTCATGAAGGTCATTGCCAAATTCGCCCTTCCCTACCATTGTTTACACCATTTTTGGAGGCTCAGTGACATTTCCGATCAAACTGAGCGCTGCTCGGACACACGCTAGTAGCGCTTTCGTTCTCCATGGCAACCAGGCGTCAGCCAATCAAAAGCCAGAAAGGGAAGACGTTCTGGCTTTTCATTGGCTCACGCCTGGTTGCCATGGAGAACGAAAGCGCTACTAGCAACAACTCGCCACAATGGTTAAGTGCGCCGAGAAGCATGACAATGCTTTGTAAACAAATCGCCGGCGCTAAATAGGTCGCCGTCGATGTGCATCGATGAGCTTCCGATTTAATTGCCAGTTTTGTGTTATTGTTTGTTAGTTTTTTGGGGGAAAATCATTATTTTTCATGATAATATAAAGCATAGTGTTATATACAGCCACAGACAAATTATACAATACTCCTAATGTTGAAAACAAATGAATTTATTTTCAAAAATTGAGGGTCGCAACCACTAACTATGCCGCCGTTGATGTGCATCGATGAGCTTCCGATTTTATTGCCACTTTTTCCAATCGTTGTTAGTTTTAGAAGATCGCCGGGCATATAATCACAACAAGCAGAACGCACAATATATTTTCCACTCCATTGCGTTAAAAAAAAATACGGGAAAAGCCCGCAGTTTGATGAGGACCAAAAGTACTTGCAAGTACCGGTCGTTAAAAGTGTGGAACGCTTATCAACTTTAACTTGAAATATCTTTCGGTAGGAAAGTTTTCATGCAAAATGTGATGAATTTACAATATATTTTGGTCTCGTCTGGCGATTTCAAGTGCTAACTCCATTTTTGTGGAAAAAGGTCATTATTTCCCTTTAATTAACCTATATTACGCCTTGCGGCTTCTTCAGGGCTAAAACGATAGCAGCAGCACAATAGCAGCACAATAGCAGCAATTGGACAAATTGACCCCTTTAAAGCAGCGTATGGCCGTTTCGCCCCTCAGCCAGACTGGGGCAGCGTACGGCCGTATCACCCCTCAGTCGGGCCGGGGCAGCATATGGCCGTCTCGCCCCTCAGCCAGACCAGGGCAGCGTATGGCCGTCTCTTCCCACAGCCGGACCGGGGCAGCGTATGGCCGTCTCGCCCCTCAGCCAGACCGGGGCAGCGTACGGCCGTCTCGCCCCTCAGCCGGTCCCGGACAGCGTATGCCCGTCTCGCCACTCAGCCAGACCGGGGCAGCGTACGGCCGTATCATCCCTCAGTCGGGCCGGGGCAGCATATGGCCGTCTCGCCCCTCAGCCAGCCCAGGGCAGCGTATGGCCGTCTCTTCCCACAGCCGGACCGGGGCAGCGTATGGCCGTCTCGCCCCTCAGCCAGACCGGAGCAGCGTACGGCTGTCTCGCCCCTCAGCCGGGCCGGGCAACGTATAGCCGTCTCGCCCCTCAGCCAGACCGGGGCAGCGAACGGCCGTCTCGCCCATCAGCCGGACCGAGGCAGCGTACGGCCGTCTCCCCCATCAGCCAGACCGAGGCAGCGTATGACTGTCTCAGCGAACGGCCGTCTCGCCCATCAGCCAGACCGGGGCAGCGTGTGGTCGTCTCGCCCCTCAGCCGAACCGGTGCAGCGTATGCCTGTCTCACCCCTCAGCCAGATCGGGGCAGCGTGTGTCCGTCTCGCCCTTCAGCCGGACCCGTGCAGAGTATGCCGTCTCGCCCTCATCCAGACCTGGGCAGCGTATGGCCGCCCCCCCCCCCCCCCCCTTAGCCGGACCGGGGCAGCGTATGGCGGTCTCACCCCTCAGCCAGACCGGGGAAGCGTTAAGCATATGGCCGTCTCGCCCCTCAGCCAGACCGGGGCAGCGTATAGCCGTTTCAACCCTCAGCTGGGCCGGGGCAGCGTATGGCTGTCTCACACCACAGTGAGACCGGTGTAGCGTATGACCGTCTCGCTCCTCAGCCAGACCGGGGCAGCGCATGGCCGTCTCACCCCTCAGTCAGACCAGTGCTGCGTATGGCCGTCTCGTCCCTCAGCCAGACCGGGGAAGCGTATGGCCGTCCCCCCTCCCCCTCAGCCGGACCGGGGCAGCGTATGGCGGTCTCACCCCTCAGTCAGACCGGTGCAGTGTATGGCCGTCTCGCCAGTCGCTCCTCACACAGACCGGGACAGCGTATGGCCGTCTCCCCCACAGCATGCATTAATGGAAGGATAATTATCCGCGGTAAACGTAATCTTAAATAGGATCGTACCTTAGGCGTAACTATCCGTATCCCGTTCGAAATATTCACACCGCCCCGAGCCGCGTGCGACGACAGCAGAGTCGGGCCAGAGCACCAGTGACGTCACGCTAATGTTATGCGATTGGGGCGCTAAAATCCCCGGATGACTACCTCTCTTATACGGCCTTGATTGAGATGACTGTAGCTGGGAGAAGCTGGGTGCGAATTTTCGAAGGTGACGTTGGTTATGTCATTTGTTACACGTGCATTGTTTTTCTTATTTTTCCTCATTCAAAATATTATTGAAAGAGGCTAGGCAAAACTTGGAGGATGCGTGGATGAGAAATGCAAACGGTCTAGCCTATCACAAGCGCCATTTTGTTCTCCCATTTTTTTGTATTGAAGTTTGGCTTGGATTCAGTGTAGGAACTAGGAACCTATGTACATGTCTGCCTATCTGATTCAACTCAAATTTGTGAATTTTGTTTGGCCATTTTTTGCTGATTCCTTGTCTAAAAAATCCAGGATGGGAACATTTTGGTTAGGATAATTGCAGTGCCCATAATGATAGCACATTTCAATTTTGCATGCTATTGGCAGTCAGAGATTTTAAACAAGCATTTTAGATATTGGCAAAATTGAAGATATCAATGTATGCATTTATAATTAATTGTACATTGCTTATCACATCCTATGCACACTCTTACCTGGTTCTCTTACCTGGTTGGGTTCCCATTGGTTGGATAAAAGAAAATCAAGGGGTCAGGGTAAAAGAAAAGGAACCCTAGACTCTGAGATGCGCCGGTTCTTAAAGTATTAGTCAATAAACAAGGATAGGGCAGTTCCTTACCGGAAATTGTGAGCCTCCCAATTTGATTGGCAATGATGAATGACATAGCCATTATTTATGAGAACAACTTGGTATAATTAACACATGAATATAGCCTAGCCTATGGATTCGACTCATGCAAAATCGTACAGACGGTCATGTAGACAGGATTGCAGCACACGCTTGATACAGTGTTGGAAAAGTTCATGTTTGTTGGTTCCATATACACCACACATTTTGTACTCCCAAATTGTGACTGTTTTTTTGTTGTTGTACTCCTCAGAAGTATTTATTGTTTATTAACTAATAAAAGTGTTTGTTGCAGAGAAAACCTGTTCATAAAAGGTTGACTTCTTGCTTGGAAAGTTGGACTGAATTGTAGCCAACACCACAATTACCTCCATCCACCCACTGCCACTGGATTAAAATAAAAGCTTAGGCAAAGACAAACCCAAGTCCCAACTTGAACTGTTAACAAACCAAACAAAGTTATAAAGTGTCCTTGAACAAACCCAACTCACAAGGCAAACACCGTCAGGAAAAAAATCCACTGCCTTTCACACAGGTTATTTGTGCTGAAAGCGTCGCAATCAGTAAAGAGTCTCAGCAATTAATTTATTGTAACATCGCAACACAAAAGCCACAGCGTAGAGGCCGGGAAATAGAATATAGATCGCTGACAGCTGACAGTCTGCTAACCTCCGCCCCCCCACCCCGGGTCAACAACTTGACGGCTGACTGCCCGCTACCCCCTCCCTCCCCACTCAACAACTTTTTGGAAATACACCACTGGATTTGCTCCCCCCCACAACCCATGGATCCTCCCCTGACTGATTTGGTCATTAGTCCTTGATTTTCTTTATACAAATAGAGATAGACGAATTGTAGTTCCTGATGACCTTGTGTTTCAAATCGAGTCAAATCAAGTAGAGAGAGAGAATCAGACCATGAGTTTCAAATCGATTGTTCCAAAACTCTGTCTGTGGTAGTTTTCTGATTGGTTTTTGAGGTAGGGTCACATAACGTGACCTGGTGACCTGACCTGACATGACCCTGACATCAAATTTAGTCAGAAGATGCAAAAGAGATGTATCAATAGCTGTGCCAAATTGCATGGCGCTGCGTGGAACGCTTCCAGAGATATTGACCTGAGAGACTGACGAGAGTACAACTATTGGGAGTACAAATGTAATTAGAGTAGGTCCCTATGCCACAGCACAGTGTGACCTACTCCAATTTCCCCACCAATTATTCTCCAGCCTCAGAAGGAGAACAAGTACTCTGTAAAAGAGTAACAATTACTTTGCTGACGGCAAAACACACTGGGATGCTGTTAACATGTTGACTCACATTTGTGACGTCAGAAGCCTATTCGGTTTTGACCAATCGACTAGCTTGATTGAGAGCTGGACCAGTATGGATAGCCGTTAGCTCCCTTGTACCCGTGGCGTTTGCCATTCGCTCATAGAATAGTAGCGAGTAGTGAAACTACATCCTTTGTCATTGTTTGTTGGTGACGCACACACGGCGCACACAAGTTGTGATTACTGATTATTGTGGGGTTGATCTCGCGGTGGATATTTTTTTGAGTAGCATTGAAATCATTTTAATTATATGATATGAAGTGATATGAAGTGTTCGTGATTTTAAATGTTATTCGGTTGTAGAGCCAGACTGGAAAAAAAACCCACTAAAAGTGACTCATTTTACATGGACACATTTTCTGGTTATGACCGCCAGGCCCCATGTTGATGTAACGGTTTTCTGGCATTGTTCTGAATTGTTGTCCTGAAAAAGAAAATGTGTGCTTAGGTAGGTATACATTGATTTTCTGCATGAATGCATAGGTACCTACCAAGAATTGTCAGCACATTTTGATTTGGGGAATTTAGTTTTGTAGTATATCATTCATCATTATTCATTAGTATATCAGTATTTATTTTTGGCCTACCATCAGGTTATTTTTGTACTCTTTGTTTGCGAAGATATGTACTCCTCCACCAAAAAAAAGGTAGAATTCCCACCCTGCGCTTGAAGCACAAGGGATTGGGAGCACACACAGCGGTAGTTGGTAGTGAGTTCCACACAGTAGTACAACAAACGGGGAAAAAGAAAAAAACTAACATTTACCTCACAATATCAGAAAAGGAGACTCTCTAGGAGACACCACCACACCGTTTCACCGCGGCCATGTTTGTTCACTATTTTGTGGTGCCCGCAGATGAATATTCCTGATCGAGAATGTGTCATCCCCATGTGGATCCCAGGACACATCCGTATCTCAGCTAGATCCTGGGATCCAGCCACATCACATGTCTGGTGCCCATAATGATGACACATTACAATTTAGTATTTGTCATGCTATTGGCATTGTATCAATGCTTAATTACATCATTATCAACTATCATCTATTCCACCAATAGCATGAAAGGCCAGAGGCCTGTTCACTGGGCCTGCAGCCGCCACAGCGAAGAGGGCGGGCTTAATCGTCAGCCAATCACAAAAGAGCAGATCCGGGAGGAGAGGCTCTGCGGCTCCTGCGGTTGCTCGGGAGCAGCCGCAAAAGAATTTTGACATAAATGGCGCACATCTGACAAAGGTTACACACTGTTTTGTTGCTATCGCGGCTCACTGGTGGTTGTTTGACCAAAAATGACAACTCGTAGTGACTCATAGATATTCATGTAGTCGAGTGGTTTTGAAAAACATTGAGGGTTGTCATGAAATTGCCTATTCGTTGCGAATGCTACACGCGTCATTTATCGGACGCCATCAGCTGCCGCAAAAGTGTTCAAAGTTGTTCAAATTAAGCTCCGCCTCCTCGCCGCGGGAGCCGCAGCGGCCACAGACCCCGTGAACAGGCCTCTGATATGTTGACATAGGGTGGACAACCGTAACACCAGACACGTCCTAACACCAGACTTCATGCTATTGGCAATGTAGATGATTCTGACAAACCGTCACTATATCACCAATATCATACAAAGTCTGGTGGTATGATGCAGGGCTGGATTTTAACTTTTTTTTTGTCTTGGTACCGGAGTACAAACAAAAATGCTTAAGGAGTACATAATGTGAAAAATCATAATTTTATCAGACACACATAGTCCATAGAGGCCTAAAATCTGACTCCATTGTTTAACATAAAGATTAGGTACCTACAATGTGACCAATAAGTGCTGTTCATTTATAAAATCTGACACAATGACTGTAAACATATGGTTTTGTTATCCAATAAGAGATGAATAAATGACATTTGATTCACAAGGGAGAAAACAACTGAAATTTACAATGCATTAATAAATATGATATCAACAAAAACACTGGTTTAAGTAAGTAGGGTTTATGTTCCATGCTTCTAACAAAATTAACTCAGATCTGGTGCAGATTCATCATCCCAATCATGTCATACAAACGTCCCTAAACAGAGATAAATGTTGGACAAAATATGTCTTGCATGAATGAACAATCTAAGGTGGTCCAACAGCAGCTACATACCTACAGATATCAGTAATGGTTTCCCTGCAGCTTTTAGATGTGCTGATTTCAAATATGATACTCATTGTTGGAGCAAACAAACTATTATGGTATAATTTATATTTACCGACAGATCTGTTGCCGCTCATCACTGGGGAAAGGCGCTGTTGCGATCTGTGGCCAGCTGTTAGTCGGAGGGTGCTGATTGGTGGGATAAAATCGCAAGATTCCATCACCCAAAAATCCCAACATCTATCCACTCACACTAGGGGAAAAGGTTCAGGAAACCAGGGATTTCTGGGCGGCTCCAGGAGCCTATAGTTATATCAAATGAATGTCACATGTTTGCATTGATCAAGGAAGATGAGTATATATTTGATCTCACGATTATCTGTCTAACAATGTGCATAAAATGTGTTTTTTACGACTTCATAACGTTTTATTTAACTTTGAACAATCATTGGTTTCTTGGTAGTCCCAGCCCGGAGCCTCCCCAGCATATTGCTATGGAGTTTGGGAAGCCTTGACTACCAAGAAATCATGGGTTTGCCACCTTAGGCCAAAACCTCTAGGTGTCGCTGGCGTATCTAGAATGGTAGAACCAAGGTTACGGTAGAACTTCGTTTCAGCCAGGGACCTATCGTATTATATTCTACCATTCTATTCGCTGCATGATAACTAATGGTCAACATTTTTGCCGCATATAGTGGTGTTTGCCTCTTTGAAAGCGTATTACCATTTCAATTTGAGCTTTGTGTACTAGTGACCTATTATACTACCCTATACGACCCTGCTGACTATTATACGACCCTGCTGACTATTATACGACCCTGCTGACTATTATACGACCCTGCTGACTATTATACGATCCTGCTGACTATTATACGACCCTGCTGACTAATATTATACTGCCCTGCTGGGACTAGTGCAATCTATTGTGTGAGGAGTGTGCAGGTGCTTGGTAATTTGTGATTTCCAGTGGGAATCATGGTCGTTATGTACTTGTTATCATAAAACACATCCTTTCCACATTCATCCACATTTTATTAGCTCAAGGTCAGTGAACTAGCTAGCACAACATTCACATGCACATCACATCCTCCTTTGTAATGAATGAGGATAGCATGTCTTCACTTGTGAATCTGCCTGTCTTGGTCTTGGTCTGGTGCAGTTGGAAGGCTGCTCCGGTGGTCTGGTAATCTGATAAGGGTTGAGTTGATCCACTTCACACTTCTCAGTCAAACCTGTAAACAATACAGTGGTGAGTGGATTGGTCATATTTAATTGGCTTTTTCCTTGGGAGTACAAACAAAATCATTATTTCCAGTTACAGTTCCGGAGTATAAAATTTCCTGGTATCCATGGCACCAACGAACGGGGACTTTTCCACCCCTGGTATGATGTGTCTGTAATTATGGTTGTTTTCCCTATCTGCTGCAACAGGCGTTTACCTAAAGCTGTTCCAAGTGTTGTGGTGGGTGACCAGTGGCCAGATATGAGGAGTGGGAGAGAGTCTGTGACTGGTAGCCTTGGCGTGTTTCAGGGTAATCTGGCTAAGATACCTGTCACCACCAGACAACGCACAATGCTGTGCCCCATTTTGTAGCACATGTCACTTAAATATATGGCAGCATTAAACAAACTTAAATATATGGCAGCATTATAGTTATTACTATTTTGTGAGATCACTATACCTTAGGGTGCATCATTTTTTAATATACCTTAGGGTGCATCATTTTTTAAATTTTGTCAAAACATTTAGGTTTACACATTTTTTTCCCATGCTTTCAACCATGCTGATCACGAATATGGCTTCCATTTTTGCATTAAACCACCGGAACATCGAGCTCTTTTTGTTTGTAATTTTTTGTTCTCCATTTTTGCAATTTTTGCGCATTCGTTTACCATCAACCCAATCTGCATTGCTGAATTATTATATGGCATTGCAGTGCTACCAGACCAATACCGGCTCTAAATAAAACAGGCAACACATAAAATCAGAGATGTCAGAGTACATGTATTCCGGTTACAGCGCGTCGCTTCGAAAACGTTGCAAACAGCGTATTTATCCAAACCAGAGAGTGACACACGCCATCAATGTCTATACTTTACTGCCATCCGCATTGGCTACTGTCATTTCTTGTTGAGCGTGGACTTCTTAGTGTCACCATATCGATTGCGGCTCTGCTCGACCCCTTGAAGGAGCCACTGCCTCTTCCGCTTGTCGTTTGTGAGAATGGTTGCATAGTCGGTAATCATCTTGACTGCCCTCCCTGCGACGTCATTTGTCGTTTTCACCGTAGTCACAAACTCCTTCACCGATTCGTAGTCTTGTCTCGCCTTCCACTCTGCCGGGGGCATCTCCATCCAGCTGTGGCCCAGCTTGAGCAGCGAGAACAGGACCAAGCTGCGCTCACCCACCAGGTCACAGAGCTCAGTCTCGGGTCGCACCTCGGGGAAGGATGGCGGCTGCACCTTCGGCTCGCCGGCCGTTCCCGCGTAGCTGGTGATGGTCACCGCCAACTTTAACTTCTCAGGTGTCAGGAGGTCGGAGAAAAGCGCAAACGGCACCACAGTCGCGTCCAGATACCAACCATGCCTCCGCAGCTTCTCCAGAGCCGCGTCCGCCAGCTGGAGATCCACCGACCTGAGGAAATTCAGCTTCATGTATACATGTATGTATGCACATTGCATGTACCGACAGCAATGGTTAACATCAATGTTGGATAGCTTATAGATATAATAAATCTTCATTGGTGGCTTATCTGTATAAGAACAGCTGCCGGTAGAGCTTCAGGTCGTTTACCGGTGCATAGTCGGGACCATGTCTTGCCTTCAGAAAGTGCGGCACGTAGATGAGGCAGAGGAAGTTGACGATTATCTGCAGAGCCGTCACTGTACTCTTATCGTACTTCATCTGGTCAGAGAAGAGATACGATCTATCTGTTCTCTACACATATAGATCGTATCTGTTCTCTGACCAGATGAAGTACGACAGATACAATGTATCTGTGCTCTGACCAGGTGAAGTACGATAAGAGTACAGTGACGGCTCTGCAGATAATCGTCAACTTCCTCTGCCTCATCTACGTGCCGCACTTTCTGAAGGCAGGACATGGTGCCGATGCACCGGTAAACGACCTGAAGCTCTACCGGCAGCTGGTCTTATACAGATAAGCCACCAATGAAGATTGATTATATCTATAAAGTATCCAACATTGATGTTAACCATTGCTGTCGGTACATGCAATGTGCATACATACATGTATACATGAAGCTGAATTTCCTCAGGTCGGTGGATCTCCAGCTGGCGGACGCGGCTCTGGAGAAGCTGCGGAGACATGGTTGGTACCTGGACGCGACTGTGGTGCCATTTGCGCTTTTCTCTGAGCTCTGTGACTGAGCTCTGTGACCTGGTGGGTGAGCGCAGCTTGGTCCTGTTCTCGCTGCTCAAGCTGGGCCACAGCTGGATGGAGATGCCCCCGGCAGAGTGGAAGGCGAGACAAGACTACGAATCGGTGAAGGAGTTTGTGACTACGGTGAAAACGACAAATGACGTCGCAGGGAGGGCAGTCAAGATGATTACCGACTATGCAACCATCTTCACAAACGACGAGCGGAAGAGGCATTGGCTCTTTCAAGGGTCGAGCAGAGCCGCAATTGATATGGTGACACTAAGAAGTCCACGCTCAACAAGAAATGACAGTAGCCAATGCGGATGGCAGTAAAGTATAGACGTTGATGACGTGTTTCACTCTCTGGTTTGGATAAATACGCTGTTTGCAACGTTTACGAATCAAAGCGCTGTAACCGGAATACATGTACTCTGACATCTCTGATTTTATGTGTTGCCTGTTTTATTTAGAGCCGGTATTGGTCTGATAGCACTGCAATGCCATATCATAATTCAGCAATGCAGATTGGGTTGATGGTAAACGAATGCGCAAAACTGGCAAAAATGGAGAAAAAATGAGATTTACAAACAAAAAGAGCTCGATGTTCCAGGGGTCTAATATACAAATGGAAGCCATATTCGTGATCAGCATGGTTGAAAGCATGGTACAAAATGTATAAACTTAAGTGTTTTGACAAAAGTTAAAGGATGATGCACCCTATTATACCTGTACCAAGTGTATTGTACCTGTACCTGTGTATGCGCTACTGTGAGAGAGGCCACACTCTCTGGTGGTCACCATGGGGGGCACCACCAGGGGCAGGGGTGGAAGCCTGCCACCCCTGCTGTGACACTGGAGTGGCATTGCTATCTCTCAGTTAGTGACCACCTCTCTCCGCTTCACAGATGATGGACTCACAGAAGTTCTGCCTCAAGTGGGACGGGTTCCAGAGCAGCGTCACCTCTGTGTTTGACCACCTGCGGCAGGACGGCGAGCTGGTGGACATCACCCTCTGCTGCGAGGGACAGCAGGTGCGCGCCCACAGGATGATGCTCTCCGCCTGCAGCCCCTACTTCAGAGACCTGCTCAAGGTGAGTGGTTGGTTGTCGTTTGTGATCTAATACCAGTGTTTATGCTTAAGAAAGGATGGTATCATGTTATGCATGTGTGGAATTAAAGACTGATGCTTATATATCGGGATTATTTTTGAATATCAAGCATGCATTTATAACATCATGATGTGTACCAGTTGTAGTGAATGATTGAAAGGCCGTTTGGTAACAAGGCTTTATTAAGCTCAATGAAGCCATCAGCGACACGTGGCGTCCCGTGCACTATCTAAACTACTATACGGCCGTGATCTAAACACATACGTAAGTGACGCAGTACACAAGTGGCGCGTTCGGAACTCGGGAAACCAACCACCAAATCAACACATCAAATCATGACACCAGTGTGCCCAAATTCATTTTCCATCAGATGTTAGATGTCAAGAAAGATCAATATTTTGGTCAAAAATATATAACAAAACATGAAAAGCTATTTCCTATATCTCTGTCGTTTTTGTCTTCTGTGGAAATACAAATTTTCCCAGGGATGCTGAAGCAGATGGTATATAAATTTAAGAAATACAACTTTTAAATATTGTTCAAAAATTTGGAGGAGGATAAATCTTAGTTTGGTGCCCAGCAATTGCTTGCAACACAAATGCTGTGAAGATGAAGATGAACTTAAGAACCATTTGAAAATGTTAACATTCCAACGCCATGTGTCATTTCTAACTTTAAAAAATAGTATTTGGCCAAGCTTTATGTAATGTCCATGTCCAAGAATCTCATGCATTCATTGCTTGCTGAGGAAATAATGGATAAAACGCCAGAAATATTCGCAGTTCACACTCTATTACATCTCTCAAAGACCACCACCCTGATGTTGATTTTGTTGTTTGCAGAACAACCCGTGTCAGCAGATGGTGTTCTTTCTGAAGGACACGTCTGCCGCCGACCTGTCGGCCATCATAGAGTTCATGTACAAAGGCAGCGTGAACGTGGCCCAGACGCAGCTGGCCAGCTTCATCAAGACTGCAGAGATGCTGCAGATCAGGGGACTCAGTGGGGACGATGACAAGGTGAGATGCTGCAGGTCAGGGGACTCAGTGGGGATGATGGCAAGGTGGAGAAGGCACACAGTATGTGCTCTTGAAGAGAAATGTGTGCTGTATGTAACAGTTAAGAAAGTGTTTAGGGACATATTACGCATGGTTTGAATATCACTGGGTGTTGAAATACCATATCATGTGTGTGCTGTACTCATTGGTGCATGCTTGCTTATGACACTTATGTGAATGTTCCTGCTGGAAATAATGTCAATTTAAAAGCACTAAGCGCTCCATGCTGAAATGTTCCAGTACTCAGCAAGTACTTGGTATTAAGAGAGCTCTCCCTGACGATGAGAGCTTCCTTGAGCCTTTGATGAGCCCTGCTTATGACGATGATGATGATGATGATGACCCTGACGTCCTCGCCTGCCGGCAGCCGCCGTCGTCGCCGGAGGAGCGCCGGACTCCGGTGTCGCGTCCGGTCCGCCCCCGCTCTCCGCGGCCGCCCCCGCCCCGCCCCGCCGGCGCCGGCCGCAAGCGACGCCGCATCTCGGACTGTGGTCCTGAGCCGGCCGCCACCGGAGGCCGTGTCAGCCCTCCTCCACCGCCACCAGCAGCAGCAGCAGCAGCAGCAGCAGCAGCAGCAGCAGCAGCAGCAGCAGCAGCAGCAGCAACAGCAACAGCAGCAGCAGCAGCAGCAGCAGCAGCAGCAGCCGGCCGCATCGCCCTCTCACTACGCTGAGTCCCGGCGCGCAGCGACCCAGCGCAGGGCGGCAGCCCGCCGCCGCCCACACCACGCCCTGCCGCCGCCGTCCGCTGCGGGCGGGGGCGGCCAGCCGCCGCCGGAGTCGCCGTCGGAGTCGATCAGGTGGAGAAGGTGGATCTGACGGAGGAGGACGACGTCAGTCTGGACGCGACGCTCGGCTATGTGCCGAGTACGAGGGCGGAGGATACGGCGATCCGCCCGACCTGTCCATGGTGGACATGCGGAGGCAGCCGCAGCAGTGAGTAGGGGAGGGGGAGCAGGGAGAGGGACGGTTTGATGGGAAGGATGTTCGGTGGATGAGGGGATGGTGCAGGGAAAGGGGTGGCGGGTGAGGGGGGGGGGGGGGGGGTTGGATGGATGAGGTTATGGTGGGTAGACGGACGATGAGGGCGTTCGGTGACCCGTGTTTGTTGGTAAAGTGAGCACCTTTGTGCGCGGCTACGATCGTCGGAGCGTCGATGTTTTATGTTTGTATATTCAGGCTGGTGGATTGCATATCATCAGGTACTGTTTCATGGTAAATATGTGTCGTTTCTCATTGTCACCGCACACAGTATGTTTTTGAATCTCTGGGGGAAAGTATCGGCCGGGTATGCAGTGCGCAGTGAGTTTCCTTCATTCGAA